>BQKZ01001311.1:66957-82735 GCA_036244855.1 Temnopleurus reevesii
ATCACATAACTCGTTTGATACACACATCCACTAATAGGATGACACTTATTAAGATACCCCACTTTCGATTTTCTCTTTAAAGCGGGGATATATATTACCAAATCCCAGCCGGTATGTTTATACGCTAGGCATTAATGTGTTTGCTATTCTCAAAGAGGCTCGGATGCCGCAGCTGAACTAACGGTTCGCGGTCCTCCAAATCAAGATTTATGAACAGTATACATGCCAAAGTGATTCAGGAGAAATCGATTCTTCCCCCGCCCTCGTACCTGGGCTTGAACAAGATGACATCCGCATGGGCATCTTTTATAGGGAAAGGGAAGTGTCAATGTGTGGGATGGAGCGTAATCATTTAAGCCCCGGTCACATAGGATCCGGAAGCAACACGATTCACCCCGACTCGTTGTTCTGAGGCAGTTAACTGTGAATTAACAAAGAGTCGGGGTGAATCGTGTTGATTTCGGGGTCCTATGTGACCGGGGCATTAGGGAAACGACAATGGCTTGTAACGGAGGGCTGTGGACAGTAGGACACATTTCCGCAACTGATGTGCGCAGTAAATGACAAGTGCGCAACTGATGTGCATACTAGATGCACACTTATTTTCCACAGTATGCAAGTTTCCGTCTTGCAATTTCGAAAACACCCTAGAAGCGTGTTTTCGAAAGTGGTGGACGAAGGGTTGTGGACGGTAGAAAATGAGTGCGCAACTAATGTGTGCAGTAAATGACAAGTGCGCAAATGATGTATGCATTAGAGGCGTACTCGTTTTTTTTTTCACCTTCAATAAACCCCCGTCCACCAATTTCGAAAACACGTTAATATACAAATTATGCACCTGACAGAGAATGTAGTTTCCTTCGGTCCATCTGCTCACACTGTTTTCTATATGTTACCATGTAAATACTGTTTCCTCAAAAAGCAACATGATCCTGAAGGTCTTTCGGCCATTGATCCAAGTTTGTGTTTCATAAAACTGTGGTGGGGAGATCTACGCAGGACTCTACGAACAACTGGTAGCACTTTCTTCGGTGCGATTCAGCGCCAGGGGTTATTGTTCAATACGAGAGAGGGTGACCATTCGTTCGTAGAGCCCTGTGTAGGTCTACGCACAGCTTTATGAAACACAAACTAGGTTGCAGAAGAGCTTAAGTTGCTTTTTTTTTGCAGTTGACCGAGGTTCTGACATCCTTGAGAGGGGATTTCGCTCCCTCCAAGACCGATTAAGATAGCCCACCACTCCAGCTTCACTCGTCCGCTAGGAATCGAGTGTTTATCGAGAACTTCAGACTCACTTTGGCGTGAAGAGTCAACACAACAACCAAACTGAAGTAACCGATTTATTTTTCCGGGACCCCGATACTGAGTGTTTGTTGTTATGGTAGTTTGTAAGAAGTCGGAAACAGATCGAATGTCAATGTTGCATGATTTCTTTTAATTGTGTTTTGCTGTAGTATTCAAATATCCATGAAGAATATTGAAAGACATATTCTAAATTTGGCAAAAGCTACGTCATAGAAGCACAAAACAACATTTTTAATACACTTCTATTGATTCTAGCTCCAGTCATATTTCAATGGCAATATTAAGAACTAATCAATTTATTCAATAAAAAGACGCAGACAAGAATGATATTGACAGGAGAAATGAGTTTACCGGCTTTTACTCAGAACAACATATACGCATATTCATGATGGTCATGTACATTTCATTATTTTTTTTTTCTTCAAGATATCAGTCATATCATCTTTTCGCTGTACCATACAAGCTGGAGAATTGACCAACAGAACAAAATACATAGATCCCATTTTTTTTTCGCTAGCCGGAGTAGAATTCATTTTTGACGTCCCTGGGATTTTCTGTGGCAGCCGATAAAAGCTACATTGGCTCGCGATCATGCGTCTGCAAGCGATAGACGCCATCGCGGATCAAGACGGATCGATATCACTTTACGACCGCGATATGCCCTCGCGATATCATTCGCTCTTCTATTACATCTTCATTGCCTTTATGACGTCACAATCATTGACTGTCTGGCGGAGCTTGATTTCATCATGTTCGCATGTAGCGTTGTTTCGCGTGGGTCTATTTTGAGCGAATGTGAAGGGCAATTATTTTTGTTTGGGACAAAACTTAATTAGGTGTGACGGATATAAGACTGCTCTGTCTCTATAAGATGATATCTTGTGACATATCCTGAAATTGAATAATTGGATTTTCGCGTAGTATCTAGATCTGCGCATTATTCACAATTATGATGACTTATTTTGTAATATGGCAATATTTCAAAGTGAACATAATAGTTATTCCTTCCTTAGACTTTAAAGTACATATAACATGACTTTTTAATGGGAGAGATGTTACTAAGTGTCTTTCTGTGAGCATTATGTACCAATATTTATGTCAATAATTTTCATATGTAATTTCTATTTCGATCCCAATATTTAGACCCCCACTTTTTTGTGAATGAATGGGCATATAAATATTTGGATTAAGAAGATAGAGTTTGCTTATTAATGCTAAACAAAAATGCACGAATGACATGCATCGAAATAAGAATTTTCCCAATTTGTGTTCAGTTTTTATAATAGAAACGCTTCGAATAACTTTAAAAAAGTCACATTATCTGTTATCAATCTGTTCACCCACGCATTCCATTTTGAATCATGCTAGTTGATAGACCGAACCTGGAAATGTTGCTACCGGAAACTCATCAGTTAAAGAGTATACGCTACTTTTGATTTTTTTTATTTGATTTTATTTTATTTCTGCGTTCAAATAAATGATTTATTTGTACAGGGCACAAATCGTACAGGGCCCCTTGGAAGATCAATTTCATTATTGAAAGGGCTACCCTGTATAAAGAAGACCTAATAAATAAATAAATACAATAAAATTTACAATACAAAAATTTAACATAAATACATAATATAAACAAATAGTATATCTCAACATACATAGAATAGTAATAAAAAGAGAAACACGGTATCAACTTAATTTAGATAAAGTAAGGGAACGCAGGAGACCGTCATCATGAGCGGTCTCATGATGAGGTGGGAATATGTTTTATTGTGTTAAAGAACAAACACATCTAGAGGTTGATACATTATGGAGAACATGACGAAGAAATATTAATCGAATAAAAGTTTGCGTAAATGTATCATGTCTACGATTGTGTCGAGCTGCCATCCAGTCGCAAACAACATGGTTAGCCTAGAAAATACTTCATAATAAAATTAAGCTGAAGGTAGTGAACATGTATGCTCTTGACTGGGGATGTATGAGGGTGTATTGCCTGAAAATGTTTGTTTGCATATTTGTTCATCAAAGCGTGCGTTATGTTTGTTTGTTTTGTGAATGATTCCATATGTAAGCTATGCATGTATGAAGCGAATTACTCAGTTTACTTATTGATTCAAATTTATTTTTGCCAACGAACCCTTAACTGGTAACTGACATTTGAACTACAATACTTGGAATACCTTTTGCCTAAATTCCATGTTGCTATTTCGGGCAAGGCTTTTGGTTTTATAAAGGTGTTCGTTGAGGTATTCACGACTCTGTGCACGACTGTTGACCATTTCTAAGGTGCTATTCAGCTCCAGAGGTTATCATTGAGTACAGAAAAGTGTCACCAATCCTGCATTCAGTCACGTGTAAACATCTACAAACAGCTTATAATGTAACATAACCCAGGCGTACATTTAAACTCCTATTCGCTTATTTGTGTTTAGCCGGCTTTAGCCAGTGGACGCCCAGGAATAATAGATTTTGATTTAACGTCAATTTTTCTTGCCTGATCTATTGTCTGATGACTGTGTGCATTCAAGATTTGAAGTCCCGAGGGCTCCACACTTTGGAATTTTGCACCCCCCCCAAAAAAAATAAATAAAATAAAGCTCATCACATCCAATTGGGCACCCCTTCAGCAATTTTAGCAGTGTGGCGTCCTTTTACGTCAACTTTGCCACCCCTAGTTCTGACCCGGGGGGGGGGGGGGGGAACCCCCCCCCCCCCCCCCCTATGCACACGTGGATAAGGCAAGTAGGCACCATTGTCTGGTGTGTACCCTGCTATTTACCGTATTTATAAGCATAATTATCGTATAAGAAGTACGTCTCAGCAATGGAGCCTAACAGTATACCGGTAGAATTCTCTGGTAATAGTATATCGATCTGTTTTGCTTGGCGCGGTATTAAGGCAAAATGAACGATTCCATGTCATCTCACGCAACAAATTTGAATTGTCATCGCCTGAATTGAAACGATGTACAGATTTCCATTCCCGTGTCTTGCACTCTTGCCCCAATAACTTTCGTAATACGGAATTGTCTATTTTTAATCCACTATAATTCCTACTTTACATGTAACATTATTGAAAAACTGTCGAATAATGGAAGATAAGATAGATAGATATATAGATAGATAATCTTATTCGTCCACAATGGGAAATTTGCCTCGTTGGCTTTGACAATACGTGTACATTCAAACAAATGAAACATTAAAATGAATAATACAAAAAGTAAACACATACAGAGTGCACATAATCTTGCATATACAGTAAACGAATATAAAGAACATATAGATGACAAGGTCGGTACACAAAAGTCAACAAATACAGTATATTAGAAACGTTACATTACATGAGTTCAATGTTGCTGATTATGGTGATTTGTATTTTACTGAGCGATTTCGGGTAACTAAGTTAATTGACTTTACGGCGAACATTCAAATCAGAAATTATCCAGAACGACAGTTGAAAATGAAGTGGAACAAAGAAATTTTTATAATCATACTCAGAAAATTATCATACTAAGCAGAGTTTAAGCAGAGTTTAAAAAACAATCTGTTTTAAGCGTTGTCAGTTTTGGCCTGGACATGATCATAATACATTGTTCTAAGACTACCATCATTATCCTTTATTTATATTTATTGGATAAGTTTCTTGCTGAATGAAATTAACACCATAGGTGGGTTTCGAGCCTATATGCCCTCTGGGTCCGAACCACTACACCACGACACTTCTACGAAGAGAACAAAAATCTTTTTTGTTTGTTTGTTTGTTATACTTCTCCTCTTCCTTCATTTCATTTTTATCGAAAATGTATGCTTATGGAAAAATGAAGCTAGAATGATGAATCTTAAATCTTAAATCCTTTAATTGTACAATAATTGAGTATGACATATACTACTAATAACAATTTCAACTTATAAAGAGTTACATGTCAATCCCAATTACGTGGAATTTTGTAGAAACTGCTTGAAATATGTAAATACTTTACTAAAGTAATGCAAAAGTTACTTAGAGATTGAAAACAAAATGCAGGTCATTGTTGCGCGTGTGTGTGTTAATTGTGCTATCTTGTATCCATTTAATTCCCGTTTTACACAAAATCTCTTGTAATAAGCATTGAACTTTTCCTTGACTTGTTTTGGCCTTTCAGATAAAAGATTGGAAGCCTCGAAATAAGGTTAAAGTCACTACACTTTTTATCTCATAGGAAATCATAATCCTCCATGCCAGTGTCCTTATCGCAAAATCGGAAATTAAGTGGAGCATTAGATTTGTAGGTTTATCCGTCCATGATTATGATTAGCACTATGCAGTGTCCCAGAGAAAAATGAAACTGATATTGATCGATGTATAATCATATTTTGAGCACAGAAATAATTAATAAGTGGAACGCATTTGTGGAGCATAGAATGTCTACTTATATGGGATAACATTCATATAATTTATATTTCAAGCATAAGTGAATATAGTAACAACGTACAGTTGTGAAACAGTGTTTGAATTTAATGAAAAAAATACGGGAATTAAAATAGATCAAATGTTTTCTTTTTTTTTAATTTGACACCTTAATCTTGAATTTGAGTGTTTATTGCATTTGGATGATTATTAAAGATCCTTTATTCCATAACTCTGCGTCAGTTTTCCGAATGAATGGATGTGGAGAAAGTCATGGGTGGCCTAAATTAAAACCCATGAGATAGAAAGCAGTACTACCCAAGCCTCCTCATCCCTATTTACAGTTTGCTTATTAATCGCCAAATATTACAGGAAGCATGCTGACAAATACATATATCATAAAACAGATGGAGAACGTGCCCCAAGAAGAAATAAAAAACACGGCATCATGTTCGCCTTGAATTTAATTTCAGCCAATCCTGCATTGTGTGAATGAAATTATGTTCAATTAATCAAATTCTGTTTTGAAAACAAAAATAAATACACATCGGTCGCAATTTCAAAAGAATTGATAGCTTGGGCTATATCTTATTCTGGAATGATTCATAAGCCCAATGTTATTTTCCTGTAGGATGGCCTAAATTAAAACTTCTTAGTAGAAAGCAGTACTATTCCAGTCTCTTCATCCTCATCGCAAGTTTACTTACTACTCACCAAATATCACCGGAAGCATGCAGACAAATACTTAGATTATGAAATGGATAGAGACTTGAAACGCACACCTCTCGCCATCATATAACCTGCTTTAACGCGCCCCCATTCACCTTTACAGAAAAGAACACCTGTCTCAATTTCGCACCCCTTCCGACTCCCATGTAACTCCCTGAAGAGAACATTAACCATTAACCCTCAGACCGTCGAATTATCCANTATGAAATGGATAGTTAAACGCACACCTCTCCCATCATAACCTGCTTTAACGCGCCCCCATTCACCTTTACAGAAAAGAACACCTGTCTCAATTTCGCACCCCTTCCGACTCCCATGTAACTCCCCAAAGAGAACATTACCCATTAACCCTCAGACCGCCGAATTATCCAATTTACGCATTGTCATACTACATATTACATGCACCCGAACGCGATGACTTAACTTCATTAACACCCTTGGTTGAATAAGCCCTTCCGGTCGGAAGTAACCGGGGTGAGATACTCAGCGAAGGGGTTTTTCCTTAGAGGCGTCACCTTGTGCAAAGGTTCCATGATCGTGAAAATATTTTTTCTCTCAATATATTATATACATATACTGAGATATTAAGATAATGTTTACAAATCTGAATTTTAGGTGTTCAAGCCATTCCCTCGCAACCGACTGGAAAGTGAATTTAATCAGGCTTAGCAGTATACTGCACAAAGTTCAAGTATTTGAGCACTTGGCTGTGACCATGCAAAACCATGCATTGATGATTATGATGATAATGATGGTGGTGATGATGATGACGATGATGATGATGATGGTGATGATAATGATGATGGTGATGATGTTGATGGTGATGATGATGTTGATGATGGTGATGGTGATGATGATGATGATGACACTGATGGTGACGATGGTGATGATGATGATGATGATGATGATGGTGGTGATGATGATGATGTTGACGATGATGATGATGATGATGATGACGACGATGACGATGGTGATGGTGATGATGTTGATGATGGTGATGATGATGATAATGATGCCGATGATGGTGATGGTGATGATGATGATGATGATGATAATGATGACGGTGATAATGATGATTAGGCATAGATCACGCTTTTTGCGCAGTTAGAATTGAGGGTGCAATATTGTACCTTGCAGCCCCGGGAGACCCTTTAAGGTGCATTATTTTCAGAAAGGTGCAATTTTGCTCCCTTTTCTTAGTGTGCAATATTTTGCAAAATGTTCAAAAATTGCAGCTGCATCTTTGGCCTTCAAAATCCCCTATGAGGGAGTACATCATTCTAAGTCCGACGATTTACCGACTGAGCTATGTACCCGCTGTTGTTAAGCGACGGACATTAGGACATAAAAGCTAGCGTTTGCCACGAGCGAATACTGTGGAATATTTTTTTTACAGGAAACGGATTAACACTGTTCACATATAAAACAGAGTCTGTGTTTGATGCCTTATAAATTCACCCATCTCTCGAAAGCAGCTAGCAGCTCAGTCGGTAAAGTGTCATACTTTGAATGAAGCGATCCGTCATGGCGCGGGTTGGAACCAAACAGCTGTCGCATTTTTTAATAATACATGTACCTTGTAGAATATTGCATCTTAGTGCAATAGTGAACTCTCAAAGATGTTCCCAAAGTGTTGAATTACCTTGCACACTTGAAAGCGCAAAGTTGCACCCCTTTTCTTATATAGTGTGTACGTATATTTGTAAATCTTTTAATCAATCGGAAGAGTTAGAAGTTAACACATGGGATTTTCTTTTCGTCAGTGTACTCTTTCTCTGAATATCACGACTAAAGGCAGTAAAACGTGAAAGAAATTAGAAAGAATAAAATTCACTAGTTTCATATCTTATGAAGACAGCACATTATGCCCATTCGGAAAAAGGTATTGGAGCTGTGTCCTGATGTCAATGATAATAACAATGTTATCAATTTGTTGCTGAAAACAGGAGCACGCTGAAGCAGATATTATTTCATTCAACATTTTATTTATTCAGACATGATATATATACACGCACGCACGCACAATATAGTCATTGATGTCATTGATAATAACAATGTTATCAATTTGTTGCTGAAAACAGGAGCACGTTGAAGCAGACATTATTTTATTCAACATTTTATTCATTCAGACATGATATATATACACGCACGCACGCACAATATAGTCAAACTGACTAGTTGAAATGGATCGAAGGGACACGTATTTTGTTTGTGTTTTTTTTTTGCTAGCGAAAGTCACCAGAATAATCATTGGGGTTATTTTTTCCAGGAATTCTGTCATCAATTTCTAGATGTTTGCATATTTGGCAAGAGAAATAGAAAGTTATCATTGCATAAGATCCTTTAGCTTGTCAATCTAGCTTTATTATGTTTGTCGGGAGCTATGCGAAATAATATTGAATGTAAGTTATTCGAGTCTATTTTGTTGTACAATAATGATTATAGTGATATGTTTATACCTACCTAGTTTATACCTATGGTTATATCAGCTCAAAAATACAGTTGCACATGTTGAAACCATGCAGGAACGAAGCTGAATTGAACATTAAGTCATGACCAGATGCCTCTGCGGTTGTTTTTGATCGCTATGCCGGGCAATCTATCTAATATGCGACTGATTTTGGCAAATGTTGTTCTAAACAAGAAAAAAAAAATCAAAGTGTAAACATTGCAAAAATAACTTGGTGTTCTAAACATATTACCCGGCATGTTTACCGATTGAAACAAACGTAAATATTAATCAAATACATGAATTAAATGCAGGGCCTATTATTAAGGCATTGTCCCTCTGACCGACACTAAAAATGTTGCCTCTCATGGCCATATCAAATGAACCGTCTATCAATAATTGTACATATATGAATCATTACCTAACTGGAACATTGCTAATATCTTGCTCTATTTTCAACCAATTCCCTACAGAGAAAACCTGACCGGAATACCCAGCCCCGATTCTGTGGCAGACTCACCATGCCTGCGACCTAGCCTCAGTAACGGCCACTGCACGAGGGAAGCGACCACCTTCACATTTCCAGCACAGGCAGATCAACGGGGTGTGCCTGAGGTAAAGACGACGAGGAGGATATTCCAGAGAACACGGCTGGAGAAGAGACTAATCATTTTAGCGGTTATTTTGGCAGCATGCTCAATTACGATGATATCCATCCTATTTGTACAGTGGAATTCCAGTAAGTTTCTCATCATTGTTCTTTAAACGTCCGGATATAGGACCGTGTTTATCAGTGTATATTGTTGGCCTACTTTCGATAAAGGTTGTCACTCAGGTCCGCTTATAGCTTGACAGGGCCTACTTCATATGCTAGCTTTTGACAGAAAATACTCCCCAAATATATATGAAACGAACTGTTCCAAATACTAAGGTAAATACAGAGCCAGTAAGATACAAATGCTAATTGAAAAATTATTCCAAAATTGTCCATATTTCTCGTCCTATTATCTACCCAAAGGAGATTGATAATGATAATAATAATGATAATAATAATAATAGTAATAATAATAATAATAATGATGATGATAATAATAATAATAATAATAATAATAATAATAATAATAATAATAATAATAATAATAATAATAATGATAATAATTAGAATAGGGTGAAAAATTCACGTGACATCCTCGAAATACATTTCAGCTAATCATCCATTATGTGAGTCAAAACATGTTTAATTAATTATTTTTTTCAATAAAACATATGTTCGAGACGGTAAACATAATAGTTTTGTCTGGTAAATGTATGAAGTAATTATGCTTTAATCAAACGGTTTTTTTTTAAATTCTATACAACTCAGTTTGCCAAGGGGAAATGCATATACAACTTTAAGAGTAGACGGACCAGTTTGCCAAGGGGAAATGCATATACAACTTTAAGAGTAGGCGGACCTTGATTGTAACTACTTCTTCCCAAAGGAAAGAGCAAATTTCATGGGCATTTTAAACGAGCTTAATTCCGAAACATGTTAAATGCCAATCTGCTATTTTAAAACAAAGCGGGCACTTTCTCTTACCTTCTTTTCCCAAAACGACTTCGCATCATCGTTACCCACCAATTCAGTTGCGTGTAAATTTGAGCAATGATGGACGCTAAATTGCTCTAAACCCCCTCCAATAAAGTTGCTATTTAGTGCTCTATTTCCCAGTGATGTATCTTAGGCCCCGGTCACATAGGACCCCGGAAGCAACACGATTCGCCCCGATTCGTTGTTCTGAGGCAGTTAACTGTGAATTAACAAAGAGTCGGGGTGAATCGTGTTGCTTCCGGGGTCCTATGTGACCGGGGCATTACTCCCCTTCTCATCCTAAATTGATTTTCTCGAGTGCTTGTACGTGATTGTGTGCCACAATTGAGCAGGGGCGTGTGAAGAGGAAGGTTTATACTCTATGTACTTTCGATGGATACATAGACAGGAATAGGGGCGTAGCCAGGGAGTGGCGTCGGAGGGGGAGGGGGTGGCTGGGGGCCGTAAAAATGTTTAAAAGAAGCAAAAATAATGGTGAAAGGGGTAGCAAGAAATACAGAACTTTTTGCTTGTCAGCCCTCCAGCAGGAAGAGAAAATCCTTTTCCCCTTCTTGTAAGCGCACAGGCGGGAATGTTATATGTAAGTGTTTCACCGCCCCTCCCCCCCCCCATCCCGTTGTAGTACAATCCTGACTACGCGCCTGTAGTATGTGGGAGTATAATCGTTGTTACTGTCTTCAACACTTAATCCCTGGTCACATAGGACCCCGGAAGCAACACGATTCACCCCGACTCTTTGCTTATTCACAGTTAACTGCCTCAGAACAACGAGTCGGGGTGAATCGTGTTGCTTCCGGGGTCCTATGTGACCGGGGCTTTACCGTTTCTAAAGTCCCTTACAGGATTACAAGTAAAAGAACAGTGCATGGAATTAAAATGAATTAATTGAATGTATTTTGTTGTATATTTGTACATTTCTTATTTTACCATTTCGATATGATTTTCCTTACCTCATCCAATTCTGCACCCATACTATTTTTTACCATGTCAAATTTCATTCAGACCGTCCATATACATTTTATGAATGCACATTTTCAGGTAATTTGCATTGGTAATTTTCACTAAGGTTTTTTTCTTTTGTTTCACCATACTTCCATTTTGAAAGAGTAAACGCCAACATTTTTTCGCTCAGTAAGCATGTACAAAATAGAGATAACTGTCCTTTCCCTTGAAAACACAAATCGTCCTGGATGCTTTATCAATAAATCATTTGATTATCCCGCTTAAATCTTACTCCGGTTTCGTAAGATTAAAGCGGAGTATTATGATGGTTTCCGAAGCCATTTCCACCCATCCCTCGTGATCGTATCTTTGTTCACCAGGGGGATTTGCACGAAACCGCTGGGACGCATTAAAGGACGTCGGAATGCAACGTCTGTATGAGACTTAGTACGCTTCCAGTGGGATGCGCATTGACTTGTCGTTTCTAATGTTCCGTGAAACGACCCCCTTGATTTTCCCAGGGTAGCCTATACGATCAGGAGATCATATCTTTCCTGGGTTTACCATCCAGGCTAGTGGGTCGGGAATATAAAACAGCTAATCTTTCCCCATAAATCCAGAAAAAAACCCCGCAACTTGAAAAGAACCATCTAATCAAAATATAAACATTTCAAGACGGATGCCTGGTATGTAATCTAAACGTTCATTTATATTGCAGATACATTGCTTTTGTTTTAGATACAGCGTTTCGAAATTCCTCGGTTACTCCTGTAAATCAAATAACAGATAACCTAATCTTCTGAAGCCGAAAGCACCAGAAGGGAGATTAAAGGATATGTTATTAAAATCAGTTTTCAATTTAACGGGTTAATGTCCCATTGTTCACGCCGGGAAACAATGCTCGTTCATCCATCCAATCTATAATGATTTCGTTTGACACTTGAAGGACTGTCATACCATTTACTGATCTATACATTGTGCAAGAAGATTCATAAAATCGTGAAAAAAAATTATTAAGATAAAGAGAACCTGTTTTGTAATAGAGGGAGATTGATAATCAAGTAAGAACAGATTGACACAACAGACATTTAAAAAAAACAAGATAAGTACTTACACAATGAAAACTACTACAAGAGCAGTATGAATACTGCAACAACGACAAGTGAAACGAATAACTAAATATGGAGAACGACGGATTTCAGGGGAGCTCCTAAAACAACAGGACAATAATGTTTACAGTTATGATTATAATCCCTCTACTAAGAAAAGGATTACGAGGTACCACAGGGAAGCCTCCTTTCTCCATTTATTTTATTATATAAGTAATCTGGTTATACGGTTGATAAGAATTATATTGATAGTAATGATGATAATGGTAGAAGTATTTTGTATGATGAGAATGATAATAACAAAAACAATAATGACCAGGGCAAATATAGTAATCGTGGTAATGATTATAATTGCATAAATTTTTAAATTTGCAAATATCACGATTTGAGCAACACCACGTCAGAACGTTTAAAGGGGATTGAAACCCAAAAGATATATTGACTTATTTCAGTAGGTGTAATATTTATCGATTTAATGGAATATTTTATTGTACAAGAAAAAACAGCATAAGGAGATAAATTTTCAGTTTCTGAGCCAAGATTTCGTCTGCCAGCAATACCCTGGGGGCTACCATTTTGTTATTTGGTACGAGAAAGTATTTTGTTATCCGCGAGTTGAACGTCTTTGATCGAAATATAAGCTTAGAATTCGAATAAAAATATACCTTACATATGGTCATATATTTCAATATCTTAAAACTGGTCTGGATTTATTTAAAAAAAGAAAGTTTTGTTCATTAGAATTGTGTTTTATTGGCATGGGCGTGACGTTTTTGCGGAGTAGAGTCCAAGTCTCCTTGTATAACAAAACAAATGAAAGAAAGGAATCTGTATTATCGGTTGGCTATTTAAACCATTGTATATCACTTTCTATAGCGTTATACAATCAGATGAAGGCCAGAAAAAACAAAAATCTGCGGTACAGGGTGGCCTTTCAAAGTCATGGATTTGTGTTTATATAGGGTCTTTGGCAAAACGTTTTCACCTGTATTTAAACAATAGAATACAATACCTTGAAGGCCTGTTGAATAAATGAAATTCTGTTATGCCAGGCAAGCCCACTAAAAGCACATTTCTTTAGTATAAACATATGATTTGAAGGCTGAATTGTTTTTTATAAGTCGTACTAAAATATTGGACACCTATCACGCATTTTCCCAACATTTTTTATTTGCCAAAGATTGAACTATTTTACAATTCAATGAATATTTTCCTTGCCACAGAAAATTATATCAATGGACCACGTCAAAATATCTGTTCAGAACAAAATGGCAGCCTCCATGTAATGTGATAGCAGACAAAAACCTGTTCTAAAATATTGATTTTAGTGGTATGTATGTCATAGATTATAAGGAAAGATAATATAATATCTTTATTAAGAAAATATATGAGGAAGGAGTGTACTGAAATGCCTTTTATTTTTTATTACAGATATTACAGAATAGAAGTATATTCTGTTTTGGTTTGAAATACATTATATAAAGTGAACACCCTTAATCAAATAAATTTTGAAAGTCAATTTTTTAACAGTTTTTCCTTCTTTTCAGCTGACTTATAATGCAGACAAGCATCAATACATGATTGTGTTGCACGTTGAGTTTTTTAAAAGCTCTATGTCTCAGCTTTTCTAAATTTTATCGTTTAAAGATTTGAAAATCAATTTATTCAAATCGGGGCGGTCAATTTACGCACGACTTTAAGAAAGTAAGTTAACGAGTGTAATACACGTAAGATTCACAATCATTCAGCACACGATCTAATACCAGTCTTAAAAAAGTGGTTCTTAAAGTCTTTCGTAACTTGGTGAAACACCGACCTGTTTTTGTCGCGGTTTCATCAGACTCCTCCCCTTAACCAGATATCAATATCCCAACGCAAGTGATAAGCTCGAGTAGACGTACTTCAGATTTTACGGTGTTTAATGGACATCAAACACAAGCTGCTAAGTGCCATACAAAATGATAAGGAGATCAGGGTCCCCGTAACATAAAGCTTTCCAGTCGATCGTATGATTGATATCAATCGCAAGTCTATGGGAAATCATGTATCAAAGATTTGCGATTAATCGCAATCTGCTTAATGTTACAGACCCCAGAAGATGTCTCTATGACATGAGAATGAACCCTAGTTCTGGCGAGAATCTTTCATCAGACTAATCATTTCAATTCTTTTTTCTTTTTTTATAGCTGTCCTCTTTAAATCAATGTAACAGGCGACTCGATGGAAAGAGTGAAGATAAGATATTAAATAGTGATGTTTCATCCTTTTAGATTGAGTTTAGGGCCAACTTTGTTTCAATATTTGAAAAAAAAATCTTAGATGTCTCGTATGTTGTTTAAAATTATTCATAGCTCATTCAAGCGCCTTGAGCATTTTATCAAAATGGATAATGGCGATCTATAAATCTCATGTATTATTATTATTATTAACTCATCATGAAAATTATGAAAAACATCTATAGGAAAAAGTAGTATGATATTAGACGTTAATATTTTACATGATTGCGCAGAAGATATACATGATGTAAATCAATTAGATCGTGAAAATCAATGTTTAAATTAAGTTTGCGACTGGTGAAGTTGCTTCCATTTTTATTCGAGAAAAAAATTACATAGGCCTATTAGGAAGGCGATGTATTGAATTGACTGTACATATAATAGAACTTATTTTGTCCAAGTTTCCTCATAATATTCCGGAAATGCATCGTACAAAACATATGGATGCCATGTACATGTATATGTCAATGTTAGTGAGGTTAGTATGTGTGTCAGTTTATCAATATGGCGCCTTCATCGTAATGCAGTATGGCGGCTACCGAAATCCCATGGGGCCGACACAAAAGCAAACTGGGATTTTATACTCGCATTTAGGTTTTGAAAGGATTTCACACATTTCATGTGAAAGCTTATTACATGTTATTTAATGGTCATGTTGGGTACGATAATAAGATATTCCATGTAAAAAAAAATCACATACTACTCAATTTTGCAGTTCTAAATCTGCAGCATGTGGATTTGAAGTCATCTTCTGAAACAGGAGATGATCTTAAAACATCCCCAAGATTGGGTAACATGCCCCTTTTTCAATGTCCACGATGCGCATAGCTATACTGTTAATGTTACATAACTTGGACTTTCTCAGTAAACTTCAGACATAATCATGCGTCGGTGACTATCATTTCATGAAAGAAAGCATTGACTTGATCATCCATCAGTGAAAGGTCTTTGCTATGACCAAAGAATGAACAATTTATACCTTACCCCCCCCCCC
>BQKZ01001311.1:93897-108044 GCA_036244855.1 Temnopleurus reevesii
CTTTATCCCACAGGAGACAATCGAAGAAATATCTTGGCCCAGACCAGTAGTGGCTGCACCGATGTCTGCACATCACCAAACTGCGTTGCATCAGGTATTTTTCCTCTTTTATCAAGACATGGCCATGTATGAGGACCTAATTTCCCCCTTTAAAACACTTTATTCACACTGAGTGACAGTAAATTCATTGAATTGCACGCAAAATATAACCTAAATGCCATTTTGAAATGTTCTTGGCTTCTCGGAGCACTCTAAGATTATAAGGTATTCAACTTTGAAATACAGGATGATAGATGTTGTACACGCTAAGAATATAATCTGGGGCCAATTGTCTTAGCTATCCTCTTCTTGCTAAGAGATCTAAACTTCTTGTGCTACTCTCTTAACATAGAAATATCAACGTTTGTGTCTATGTTAAGAGTGTGGCGCTAGAAGTTAAGACGTCTTAGCAAGACGAGGATAGCCAAGACCATTTCGTGCAATTGGCCCCAGATTGACAAGTTAAACAATTCCAGGGCACTTACTCTTTTTCTTGTAAAAATTACTAAAATCTGATTAACATGTCTGACAAAAAATCTTCTTGCAACTTCTAGATCTCTGGTAATTTCAACTTTAAGTTTCGTCACTATTCTATCAGAACAAATGCAAGGGCTCCCGGGATCTGATTAGATTTTTAAAGATTTTTAAGAGTGTGTGAAATGGTTCTATTTCATAGTAATTTCTGCTTTGAAATTCAGCGAAATGTATCAGGAAACATATAATAAAAGAATATACGTAGAATTGATGGAATATATCAGTGATTTGGTAATAATTCATACCCTTTTCCTCACTAGTATTTAATCCTTACCTTCTTTCAGCGGCTCGCCTGATTTCATACATGGATCCAAAAGCGGACCCCTGCGAAGATTTTTATGAATATTCATGCGGGGGCTGGCACAAGTCAAACGTCATACCCGAAGAAGATTCACACTACGCCGTCCCATCACAGCTTGTCAAGAGCCTAGAAATACAATGCAAAGGTAATATTATATCGGTTTTTTTTCAAGGGGAGATTCAGGATTGAGGGTTTATCAATCATGGGCACACCAAAGATCTTTGCTCCCCGACAGAATTTTTGGCATATTTTTACCTCAAATATGGCGCCCCCTATCTCTGACCCTCACAGTGCGCGTATATTAAAAATCGGGGTCTCCGATCGTGTGACTCGCAAAGGTAGAACAAAAACTAGTAAAAGAAATTGTTTTAATTGAAAAAAAGATTCAGGCTACTGCCGATTGTCTTAGAAGTAAATACAAAGATAAAGGGGCTTTTGTTTAAACACATTTTACGAAACTTCGAGGGGGACTGCGACCCCCTATGTCTTTTGAAGACAATGAGGTGTCACCAAGCCCGTCTTGTCGTCATTTTGTTAAAAGAAAAAACAAAGGAAACGAAAAAGCCGAAACAGAGTTAATTGTGTGGGAATTCCTAAAAAGTTTTTAAGTGCCCCTCCAAGACTTCCTGACAATCAGTGAAATAAAATTACATTTTTAAGTGAAAGAAATTTGGCATCCCTAAATAACGAATTTAGGCTCCAAGGAGCATAATACTAAAATTCGGCGTTCTGCCATCGGGGAGGTCCTAAACCACCAAAGCCACCCCAGGATTGGAGCATGTTGGCCGAAAATACGAAGTACGTCTTTATCAAATCGTCCCTGTTTTCACGAGGTGACAGGAGCCAGAGGGTATTGTTACACGAATTAATGAGTTACACATCCATTGAAACATGTAATTCTATATAATTAACACGTTGTTCGATAGAATGTCCGTTGAATTGGCGCTATGTCGGGATTTCTTTGTCCTCATGAAACAATACCCTTTGGCTTTCGTCACTTCGTAAAAAACAGGGACGATATCTTCCATGTTTTAAGGAAATGGTGGTAATTTTCGGGTAATGTTGCTTGAAACCAGTTACATAAGTAGGATGCTATTTGAATTGTGATTGCGTCGGGATTAATTATGTGTATTCATGCAAGAATACGCTGTATCTACCGTCACTTCATAAAAGCACGGATGATAAAACCCAACTGAACTGTTATTACCTCTTTTCTCTTCCATATCGTTTCCTAAATTGCAGATCTTATTGAGAGGACGTCTTCACCTTCAGAAACCATCGCAGTCAGAAAAGCAAGAGATTTCTACAAATCCTGTATGAACGAACGTATGTACAGCATTATTTTTTGCACTAAAAAGCAAAGAACATTTAAACATCTTATATCTTAGTACATTTTGTATACATAACTATGCCGCATTTGAATTCTCTATACTATATAAGATAGAAGTCCCTATATATTTTGGGAATTAATTCTTATTGGATGAAGCTATCAGGAATCAATAGCTTTGGCCATATCGTGCAATGAGCTCTGACATATTCTTCGCATTCTAAGGAGATATATCACATTATTCTTATATGTCATATTTTTACTGTTTGCACTTCAATAATCCGTAATAATTGGGTCACAATCGCCAGTACAATTTGAAACGAAATTCTTTGCGTTGTAAGAATTTCACGCATATCGATCAGCGTAGTAGGGTAACGACTAGATTTTAGCGATATCATTTTGTGATGCAGCCGTAGTTTATCACATTTATTTAAAAAAATGAATATAATCAATATTTCAATAAACATTTGAAAACTGGGCGCATAAGTGAAAAAAACAAATCTTTAGTTAATAAATTATTTTTCTCATTTTCTATGTATATTTTGTTCTGTAGGCAGGTCATGGGGCTTTAACGACACTAACCTTTCTTTTAAAGAAAACTTTAGATAAATGATTACAATGATTTTGATTTTCCATCGTTGTATTTATCATATATTCGCCATGTTACTTCTCTTCTTATGAATACCAAATAATAAATAGATAAATAAAAATAAAAATTTCATCTTAGGACTACTTACGGAAAGAGGCAACGAACCCGTGAAAGCCCTCCTGCGGTCCCTGGGCGGGTGGCCCGTAGCCAACGCTGGAGACTACGATAAAACCACATGGAGGTTGGAAGAGGTCTTGGCGTCATCGCGGATAAAACTCGATCGTAATTTCATCGTCCAAAACAGAGTGTATGTGGACGCGAGCAATTCAAGTGCGCATATCCTAACGGTAAATAAAAAAGCGGGTTTACTAATAGATTCAATTTTTATGCATATCTCTAGCACAACTGTCGTTCTTGATGACCCAAAACCTTTCCATAGGCTTGCCCAACATAGCAAAAAGTAACGTATGCAAAGTGGATTCCAAGTCGTATGAGCACTGGACACCATTGAGGACCAGTAGTGCGATCGGGATGTAATTGCGCGTGAATCATGACGTCATGATAACGTAACACAATCGATCTCATCGTGCACGATTTTCTGGTATTGTTATAGAATATCTGTATGTTGTAGCCATAGTAATAGGTAAATTCCAGAATTTCATCACGACTACTGCTACTCTCCAGAAACCTTGTCATAGGCTCACACGACAGCGGTTGCATTTATGAAAATAAGCTCTCTTGTGACCTGCTGCGTTAGACTGAGATCGGAGCCCGTTGCAGCCGGTCGTGCGACCATATGTTCGCCAGCAATCGTCCGACAACAATTGCGAAATGGAGCTTTATAAATATATTTGTCCATAATTTCTAATTTCCAATTTGCATAATTTTCCCATGTATCATTCATCAAAATCAATGTTCTTCAAAATATGATTTTCGAGCATATCTGCTATCAAAGTGAGCAGAATGGACATAGAAATTCGAAAAAGCAAAACTCTCCCATTCAGCGCTTCACAGTAGCATTCACACACAAAAGAGAGTAGCTTCCCAGTTTATTCAGTGAACAGGTGCGACACGATATAAACCATCTCCGAAAGATGCAATGCTCCTTTATAATGCTTTTGAAATCGGAACCGGCATGTCACTGCCTCCACTCGACTCAATTCCCTTGGAAACAGCCCATATCGTGTTTAACATACACAAATAACAAACTCGGCAATTAACATGATTAAAATAATACATCAGTACAAACATATACATTAAAATTTATTTTGCTCCTTCTGCTCACGGTGCATGATTGCCCATACATTTTGTCACAGCTGCAGTCTCTGGGATGGCATAACCAACAAAAATAACAAAAGTATTTTATAAATCTTTCTCTTTGTTCACAGTTTGATCAGCCTCAGTTGGGGTTGCGGAATCGTGACTACTTCCTGAAGAACGAATCGTTTGAGGTATGTTTCTCCCTTTCACTACTTTCATATATTTTATTTTCATCGAAAATGATACAATCTATTTCCGTAAAATTAAGTCAAACGCCAATTCACTGTTCCTTTATGATGTTATTAAAATCGGAACCGGCTTGTGATTGTCGTGTCCGCACAGTTCAATACACGGCGGACGGATCTATTGTCCCATTACTCATTTTATTTTACGGAAACAGTTTATATCGTGTTATAAAAAAGCCGTGACTTTTTTGTAATTGATTAAGATCTGCTTATCTTTCCAGACTCTATACAGATACTAGAAGTGAGCGGGGTTTGGGATAAAGAAGGTGTCAAGAAATGTGTTACGTAAAGGGTCATAAAACCGTGACACATTCGCTATTCTATTAAATAAAGATTTGTCTTTCCAGGCTCTAGATGCATACAAGAAATACATGATCGACATGGCGTTGGAAGTGAGAGGAGATGGGGATAGAGAGGAGGTCACCAAACAAATGCAACTCGTCTTGAATTTTGAGAGGAAAATGGCAAATGTAAGTATTACGACTCGTTGATTTTTTTCTGCTTAAGTCTCTCGGAATCACGAAGCAACAGAATCGTTTTCTGCAATAGCTTTTTAACTTACGGTATGAATCCGTTTTGGGAATGGTGGCGCTTCAGATATTTGATTAATGACGCCATGCGTCGTTTTCTTTCATCAGCACACCACCTCCAACGTAAATTGCTCATACGTCCGATCGGAAATATCGTTCGCCTGGAGCCGACTCTAGCAGGTATCAGCTCTGCTGGCGGTCCGTCGGAGTAATAGTTGGTTGGCCTTTGGTTGCGACATATAAACCAAAATATTCTAGAACCACCTACCAATTTCGTGCACATGTATGTTTATGCATGAAAAGAAAATGGCGATTATGAAATGTAGAGATCTTTTCTCATTTTTTTTGTAATATGTCGATGATGTTTGAATGAATAAATTTCCAAATTTCCAATATACTTTTGTCAGCTCAGTAGAGCGATGGGAAAGTCAAGTTTTCGCGTCCCCTCTAATGTTGATATTATTTTCCATATTTTTTGTTAGGGGTATACACTCTGCAAGCTCTGCTTTTTAGTATACCCCTCCATTTCCAGTCCCATCATCATTTCTTTTGTTGTTAGATCTTATTATTATATAATGTATTAATTTATTTATGTATCTTGATTTATTTGGAACTTTGTAATTGAGTTTTCGTTAAATTTTTATTTGATTGGAAATGAAAATAAAATAAACTGAACTGAAACTGACCAACCTTGATCCGCCAGTGTAGCTGATATACGTGTCCAGCTCTTCATTTACACTCATATTGCCCCCTCCCATCCCCACAAAAAAGATGAAAACCCCGATTAATGTGCACATTATACTAACAATTAATGCCACATAATGGATTTTTCTTTCTTTTTAGATCTCGATGACAAAGGCACAACAAAGGGAAGCTCACATAATGAATCAAAAAGTCAGAGTATCATATCTGAAGAAAAAGATTCCAACAGTAAGTTCAATCCTCAATATTTGTTGTTATTGGTTGCGGTTATTCTTGTACAGCTGATAACCTCGCCGGAGAAAGCAGAAAAAAGGTGACAAGACAGTTTAAAACTATTTGGTGAAGAATTGAAAAATTATGTTTCTTGAGAGAAAAAGCTTTACTTTATTTTTATAAATATCCTATCATTATCCACATGTCGTGTTGCCAGCTTCAAAGATGAGGGCAACCCCACAACGATCTTGCTTTTATCATACGGTGGATGAAAATGATAAAGAATAAAGAAAAAAAATAAATTGACCGCAAATTAGCTCTTTTCAGAAAATTTGAGTGACATTTATTTTGTTGAAATTAAAGGAATAGTTGTCGGTCGAATGTACAGATGTTTTCATTTACTACTCTATAAGGATCTTTATATGTATTTTATTTTTAAATCCCTCATTTTGGTTTTGAATGCAAAAATAGACCTAGTTATAGAAATATGCAAATCGATTATTGAGAATTATTTTTTCTCTCTCTTCAGATTGACTGGACCCGATATTTTCAACTGGTTTTGAACACTTCACACGTTAACGAATCGATGCAATTGGTCGTTTACTCTCCAAAATATTTACTTGGGCTTAATGAGCTTCTTCAAGAAACTCCAAATAGGTAAGACCATGTGCATAAAGGCCGGCTCACACATTTATGTTTTTAGCGTGCGTGGGCCCTGCGTTGTTTACCATTAAAAGTGTTCCTACGTTACAAAGACGCAGATCATACAGTGGACTGACGTTCAGCATTAAGCTCCCTGAACGCAAGGAAAACGCTAGTACACCGCCTGATCAGCGTATACTGTGCGCTCGGGGAACGTTTTGAATTTTCAAGAACGCTCGACCAGCGCAGGCAAAACACGCTAAGGTGTGAGTCTGCTTTAACATGAGGGGAGGGGTCTGAGGTAAGGGGGGGGGGCACAAAGTTGGAGGTAACAAAGGCACAGAAGTTGTCAAGGAGCACATAAATTTAGCTGAGGACCATTTCTTGTGGTTTGTTTGCGAGCTCGGAGGGGGGGGGGGTCTAAGTTGGATGGTCCTCCGATCTGCGGGTTGCAAACCGAATCCTCTTGAATAATATTATCAAGAGAATGCATATGAAAATGTCCTATTCATTTATAACGAAATATGATGTCCTTCTCATCAATTTTGATGTCCAGATTTTACGCACATTTATGAATTTGCAAACATTTCTTTAAAACGTGCGTGAATTACATTATCGCACACCCTTTTTTTTCGACCATGATTTTTGACATCATATATTTTGGATTTGGGCACCCCCTCAAAAAATTCAACAAAAATGAATTAAAAAAAAATACAGAAAAGTAAGCACCTGGGTTATATATTGTTTCAATTTTATACCCGATTTTCATAAAACCTTGTACCATTCGGACATCAATCTGCTTCAAATGAGATATGTTAACCCTGATTCTGAAATATGAGCTCTGATATTAAAAATTTTGATCCATGTCGCATGGAGAATAAACTGCTAGTTCAACGTAAAATGGGATATGTGTCGAAATCCGGTAGCTATCCTTATATCATACAATTAGTCCGGTATGAATAATATTCAACGACCGTTCGTAATGCGATGATAGATCTCTATATCCTTTTAGGATCTTAATCTTTCTGTCTCTGTTTTCTTCCATTAAAGGACGATTGCCAACTACCTTCAATGGCGAACTTTAACTCACGTCGTAGACATGATGAGCCTCCGAGCAAGGGCGATTCGACAGCAGTTCCTCAAGGTACACTTTGCGCACCTTTATTGTTCATGAAATACAAAGGCAATAGCGGAGGCGTCGTGATGTCGTGGTTCTGACTTTTCTAATATAATTACGATACAATCTCATTGGTACGGGTTAGGGACTACAACGATATAGACTAGGCGGTGTTGTTCGAAATCAGCTACAAATCAACTGCAACTTTGCAGAGTTAAACGCGCATTTTCATTCGCGCATGATATGCGCCGCTAACAAGACGCGCATAAAACAATGATTTTGATTGGCGTGTTTCGATCAACTGCAACTTGTGATCAATTGCAACTTTTGAGCAACACCCCTAAGCCATACAGCATTACATGAGGTCTAAAGTGAAATCAATTCGGCGGGAAAATGGTTTATATTGTCTAGATGAGCATCCAAGTAAGAGTGATTTGACAGGGGTCTCTCAAGGTACACTTTGCATACCTTTAATGTTCATCATTACGATACAATCACATTGGTATGCCTTAGGTACTTCAGCTATATATACTAAGGGGGTGTTGTTCAAAAGTTACAATTGAGTTGCAGTTGATCGGAACGCGCCAATCAAAATCATTGCTTAATGCGCGTCTTGTTAAATGCGCATACCGTACACGAATGAAGATGCGAGTTACAGTTGGCAAAGTTGCAGTTGATTAGCACCTGATTTTGAACAACACCCCTAAGCCATACAGCATTACATGAGCTCTAAATTGAAATCAATTCGGTGGGGATATGGTTTATTTTGTCTAGATGAGCATCCAAGAAAGAGTGATTTGACAGGGGTCTCTCAAGGTATACTTTGCGCACCTTTAATGTTCATAATCACGATATAATCTCATTGGTATGCGTTAGGGACTACAGCGATATAGACTAAGGAGGTGTTGTTCAAAAGTTGCAATTGAGCGCAAGTTGCAGTTGAGCGGAACGTGCCAATGAAAATTAGTGTTTCATGCGCGTATTGTTAAATGTACATACCGTACGCGAGTGTTAATGCGCTTTACAATTTGTAAAGTTGCATTTGATTTGCAGTTGATTTTGAACAACAACCCCTACAAAACCCCCTAAGTCATACAGCATTACATGAACACTAAATTCCGCGGGGATATGGTTTATATTGTCTATGTTGTAGACATGATGAGCATTCGAGCAAGAGCGATTCAACAGCAGTTCCACAAGGTACAATTTGCACACCTTTAATGTTCATGAAATTAAAATACATTATTTCCGGACGCGTCATGGTGTAGTGGTTCTGACTCTCGCCTGTCAACCCGAGGGTAGAAGATTCGAACTACATCCATAACGTTAACTTGCTTCAGCAAGAAATTTATCCATATTGTGCTGCCCTCTACCCATGTGAGTTGAATGGGTGCCGGTGGGAAGAAATTCCTTGAAAGGAGAGAGCGCCAAATGGTAGTCATACTATAGCTGGGCAACATTGAACAGAACGCTTAAAAACACCTCGTATTTAGCAGTTTATAGATATTGTGTACAATTATCATTGCTATTAGAGACCGCTAATAATACAAAACTTGAAGTAACATTTCAAAAGGTTACATGGAATATTAATTTCCTATTTTGAAAAGTGTTTCATTTGTTTCAAGTGATCATTTGATATTAGAATCTATAGATGTTATCTTTTCATTTTCATCTATTTGTTTATTTCGTTTAAAAAAATACAAATCAATACAGTATGATAAAATATACAATTCAAGGTTAATACGCATAACTTTTCAAAAACTTTTCAAGTAACAAATTTTCAAAATCATACTTAAATATAATATCTTAGTTATAAAGGTAAACGAGAATAGAAGAAAATTATATTTTGCGAAAACGGAGAGACCCACTAAAAAGCTTTGCTTGTAGGGTGTGGGCTACTCTACATAAATCATATATTAATAAAAATTTTGAAGAAATATTAAAGGAGATGAAGAAAGGAAGACCAGCAGAGACAGACGATGATAGGAGAATGAAACAATACAAGACATGTTTGACAACAATTGTAGAAATGAAAGATGGTGAAGGGGGAAAAGTGAGGAAAGAGATGGAGAAAGATGCTGTATAATTATCGAGATGTTGGGTTAACCTGTGAGAGGGCGAGATTTTATGTGATAAGAGTAAAGAGGGGGTATTAGAGAGTATCTGAGAGTATACGTGGTGTAGTATAAGTTATCATTATTATTAGCGATATCGACATAGATTCTTTATATCTGTCTCTGCATTTATGTCATTATGCTCATTTGACCTTTGATCTTTACACTGAAGGTAGTGAGCGGAGAGAAAAAGGAGCCTGCCAGATGGAAACAGTGCATTGACAACACAAACAAGTTCCTGCCTCACGCGTTGGGGGCGCTATTCGTCGAGGAGAAGTTCGATCTGAGGAGCAAGGAGACGGTAAGTGATTTTCGAACGCTACTTTCAGGTTGCAAAGAATCGATGAAATCTTAAACAGTTTAAGCATGAAGGCAATCAAAACTGAAATGTAGGTTAACACTTGGATGATTAAAGCTATAATTCAGCGGTTTCAAAGCTGGCAGAGATATACAATTAAAAAAATATAGTCACGCATGAGAAGTGACAAAATAATAATTGTAAGCCAACAATAGTTAGTTATTATCCAAATACCACTGTGACAGAACATTATATTAGAGGGGAGGGGCTGCCACTGGGAGGAATGTGTGTTACCATTTTACACGCTAGTATAGGCCTGCACGTATATCTAAAAAAGGTTTGTCCTGCAGTATCCGAAGTACAACTTCTGATTCATTATCATGATTATGTTGCAAGTATTTCTGATCAATAAGTAACTACTATAACATTACAGGATACTTTTAATCCCCCAAATTCCACATTAATAATGTGCTCAAGGTTAAGGAGAATTAAAAAAAGACTAATAAAAGCGGATACCACTTGATGCTATTGGATCTTAGTTCAATTCACTTTAATTTTTAATACAGGCATTTGAGATGATCAAACACATGAGAAATTCACTTTATACAATACTCAACAAAACAGACTGGATGGATGACGTCACAAAGCAGAAAGCTTTAGAAAAAGTGAGTATACAAATATTTAAACATTTACATCTCTTAGTTGCATTCAAAGGGGTTTATATTAATCTTTGGCTGCAGTTTATAGCAAGCTGCAGTTGATTGCCACAGTGACTGATCAACGATTTTTTTTTTGTAATACCTTCTCAACTTTCTGCAGTGGCAGATCCAGGCGGTTCGATTCAAATAGTCCATTAGCCTACTGTGACAATAATTATGATTCTGCATAAATAAGATTAAGCAGTCCATCAATGTGCTATGACAGAGGCCAAACCTTCCTTGACGATGTAAAACATTATCGTAGCGAATTCAAGATTAGCTACACGTATAGTTTGTATGATAGGGGCATCCTACTCTGCGCTGACATAACTGATGTAACACATGCGCTCGGTGAAATGAAGCCTTTTTCCTGAATCTCACCAACTGCGTGTAAAATGAATGGGATGCAGAGAAGGACGCCAAATATTTTTGAGTGCAAAAATGAGAGGGGTGTATGCCATCGAAATTGACACTGTCCTTCCTTTCTAGGCCATTTTTTCCGATATTTTCCATAAAATAATTCAGGCGGGTGCCTAGTGGACGCGCACCCCTTATATTGTTTTCCTAAGGTGCTCTTAAAATGCGATTTTAGCACATGATTTTTTTTTTCAAGTCCCTACTGTGGGAGGGCACCTCTTTCCACACCCTCCTCCACTAAATTGTCAAAAGTCCCTACCGTGGCAGGGGGTACCTCCTCCCACACCCTTCCCCGCTCGGTCGCTTCGCTCCGCTCCCTCGCCGATGCCACCCATTTCAAATTCCTGGATCTGCAACTGTTTCTGTTATTCTGTACTCGAACCAATCAGGGTGCGTCTTTCATTCCAATGTTGATTGACACTTTCCTGAATTGATCCTCCCCCACCCTTGATTGTAGTAAAGTATAATTGAATTTTGCATCAAATTATGGATTACGGTATTGTGAGCAAAAGAAACGAAGGATTTTTGACAAAGTAAACTACATCTCTGGGCCAAGACTGTGGAATAGCCTTCCCCACTTTATCAGGAGAGCAGAGACACAATCAACCTTTGAGTCCTACCTAAAGACCTATCTTTTCCCCACTCCCTTGTCGTCCCAAGAATAACCACACCATACCACCGCTGGGAGTTCTTGGATTGAAAGATAAACCATAGCACTGATTAGGACATTGAAATCTGTGAGACATTATTTTGAGTAATTCAAGCGCCATGAGCGCCCAACTGAGGCGGCACCGGCGCTATTCAAGAGACCATCATCAACTTCATTCAAACATTCATCGCGCAATAAAATAAGTAAGGTATTCTTTGCCCGTATTCTTGAACCTATATGGCTTGAATGAAGTTGGTTACTTTGACCGAAACTGCCATACAAAGTCCGTGTATCTTTTTATTGATGATTTGTGGCATAACCGTGCTGAAGTTTCATAATTGAATATATCATCTTTCTACTACCCATGGTATATACACACGAAACTCTTGGTATACATAGTATACAGCCTTATTCTACTATCTGATGAACACTGCTTTTTAAACATTCCAATTCTGTTTGATATTTTTTCTTTTACGCCAGGCATATGCAGTTCGGGAACAAATTGGATATGACGAACAAATCCTAAATTCGACTTATCTTAACGAGCTATATGAAACAGTAAGTGAAAAATCCTATGTGACTAATCCATTTTTGTTTTGTTTTGTCAATATCATATCGTAGATTCAATATCTTCTTGTTTGTTATTTGCAGTCCTATTTGCTTAAAACGTTCACTCAGGCTTATGAAATAATAATGCTTTCCCGTCTGATTCTTTTTATCCCTCTTTGTTGCCCTCTGTCACTTTTAAATGATTCAGTAACTTTTATCTTAAACGAAATGGGACCGATTTTGGCATTTTTATTGTTGGTTTGCTAGTTGGCTTGTTTGTCAAGCCACCGATTTTAAAAGAACAAGTGCCCCGCCCCAAACCAAAGGCCCCATTACTATTTTTTTTAGGAGAGGGTATCATTGTCTTGTCAAGCAATTGGTTGTGAAAAGGTTTCATAACTTACAACACGGATCAGCCAAAAGTGATTGCATATATCGTTCGTGTTTTCAGGAGGTGACGGTAATCAAATGGTACTGTTGCATGAAGACAAAGAAATCCCGACATAGCAACAATTCAAAGGTCATCCTATTGGGATGCGTTTCATTTCTATAGAAGAAAATGTTTCATGTCGCAGTCACAATACCCTCTCGCTCATGTCACTTCGTGAAAAGACGTACGACATTAGAAGGGTTCATGCTTACAGCTGAAACCTTCAGAAACTGCGACAGAAAATGTATACGAAAGCTTGCACGCGCAGCGTGAAGGCGAGTTTTCTATAGGTCGCCAATGCGCCAAAGGCAAGTTTGTACAGGTTACCTCATCGCCTTTTCGAGCAAATATAAGGCGCCCTGGAAAGTTTTGAATTTAAGCTTCGTAGGACTGTCGTAGTTGCTGAACCATAAGGTTTCGGCTCGAAGTGTGAACTCTACAAAAATCGCCTTCGCGCTGAACGTAAGCTTTACAGCGTCCTTCCGTTACCGCCCTCATTAATATGCATATCTTAATACTGATTAAGAGATTCAGCAAAAAATCAGTGGAAATTTAAGAACTTTGTCCTAGCCTTCCTTTTGCAAGGTTTGAAATGTTCTTCCATCACTCCTTTTCTTGCAGTTCTTGTTTGAACTTTAAAACTTTTGTTTGAATGTCCTTCCGTTACCGTGGAATTGCCCTTCTGTATTTCTGTCGTAGTTTTTTTAAAACCTTTATGTCCCAGTCAAGTAGAAGCCCGGAAGCAACACGATTCAACACGTCTCATTGTTCAATTAACAGTCAAATGCTTCCGAACAAAGAGTCGTGTTGAGTCGTGTTGGTTCCGGGCTTCTATGCGACTGGAGCCTAAGGTTTCAAATCAATCAAATAAAATTGTTTCATATTTCAGATCTTTTGAAGATTCAAACCCTCCTAGTGTCATTTGACGTATTCACATCGCTAAAACGTTTTCATATGTTTTGTCACAGGTGAATATTAGAACAGATCAATATTTTGAAAACGCAGTGGATATAATGACGGACTATTCACAGAAATTATTCGCTAAGCTGGATGAGAAAGTGGATCGCTATGGCTGGTCCACTGTTCCGGTTGTCGTCAACGCCTATTATCACTTTTCACGGAATTCAATCAGTAAGTACAGAATTGAACTACTAGATGGCAAAATTACGTAAAAATAGTTAGTTTAATTGATTCTTATATGAGGTAACGATTTAAAAACCGTTTATTTTGTTTACATCAATTCAACAAAATATTACTTTTTGAGTGAAAAAAAAAGATTAAAGCGGAATATCTTGATGATATGCCTGTAGGCCTACAGGCGCGCACCATGGGGGGCTATGGGGGCGCCAGCCCCCCGGGTAAGCGGAAGGGGGGCGCAAAAAAAAAAGGAAAGGAGAAGAAAAAAGGAAAGAGGAAAAAAGGAAAGGGAAAAAGAAAGAGAAGAAAGAAAGAAAGGGAAAAGAGAAAAGGGGAAAAGAGAAAAAGGAAAGGGA
>BQKZ01001312.1:40053-71172 GCA_036244855.1 Temnopleurus reevesii
GTCATAACTACTACACCACTTCTAACCAATGGGAAGTGGCCCATCTGTACCCCCCCCCCCCTCCTAAATTTCGTCATTATGCTATTCTAAAATTACACAGGCTGTACACAGAAATATAAAACCATTGTGAGCAGAAGAGACGAAGCATTTGGACAAACTAAACAACCTCGATTGAAGCTTGATGCACACAAAATAAAAATCATTTCCTCTTACAAGTATCACACCTGTTTAGTGAATAAACAGGGAAGCTGTAATCATTAAGCCCCGGTCACATAGGACCCCGGAAGCAACACGAATCACCCCGACTCTTTGTTAATTCACAGTTAACTGCCTCGGAACAACGAGTCGGGGTGAATCGTGTTGCTACCGGGATCCTATGTGACCGGGGCATTAAGCATAGTGCAAAATAATTGAACGAGGAGTTGTCCAACATGACGTTACAGATTCCGTCAAAGTTGCCGATCATACGGATTACCATTAGCGGCAGGGATTGTGATATTCTTGAGAATTTAAAAATGCATATCTTTTGAACGGATTTGCTCAATTTTTCACACTTTGCGCATTTGATTTTTTTCCCACTCAGTGGGACCACGATAATTCCAGGATGACTTTTCCTTTAAAATGGCGCGCAGGACAAGAAATGATTGAAATAATATGCACTATGAGTAGAAGGGTTAAAGGATCTTGGACAAAGTAAACAACCTCATTCACGCATTTACAATAGCAAGATCAGGACAAAATGATTTCACTTCTCTCTGCTTTTAGCCGAGAAATGTCAAACCAGTGTCGCACAAGGTAAAACGGGAGCTACATTATCTTGTGCTCATGAAGCTATAGTGAAGTCTTGAATAACACGATATAAACTTAAAATTAAGTTTAACACCAATCCAATGGTCCTTTGTAATGCTATTCAAATCGGAACCGGCTTGTAATTGTTGTGTCCGCACAGTTGAATACACAGCATATGGATCTATTATCTATGGCCCACTTTTTTACAGAAATATTTTATATCGTGTTGAATGAAGTTGTTTATACTTTGTCCAAAATCTTTTGCCCGTCTACTCACAGTGACTTTCAACTTTCTGGAGTCCATATACCTTGCACTTACCGAATAAAGTATATCTGGGATACAATCTTGACAGAGACTGAGGATGATGACGATGATGGCCCATGGTACCCACGTGATGAACATTGCCATTATAATGAAGCCCAGGGTTCGAATCCCTGTAAATAAAGGTAAAACACGTAACTATGATATGAATTTTATTCTGAAAAAATAAAAAGATAAATAAACAATGGCATAAAGATTCAATAGGTACGAGGATCAGAATTGTAATATGATTGAAGCTTGTTATGATTTTTTTTTTTGCGATTTCAACAAAAACAATGGTACAATTCGTTCGTATTTTCACAAAGTGACGGGAGCCAAAGGGTATTGTTGCATGAGGACAAAGAAATCCCGACATAGCGCCAATCCAACGGGTATCCTGTCGAACAACATGTTAATGCTATAGAAGAACACGTTTCAATGGATGTGTGACTCATTTCGTTAAATAACACTCTCTGGCTCCCGTCACTTCATGAAAACACGGACGAATTAATAAAATTAAATGCATGGACAGCATAAAATAAATATCAACGAATTATTAAAGCATATTTCTTGAAGCAGTCTTCGCGATGCAACAGTTAATGCTTGGGAGATAGAATGCAAACTTAATTACTGTGATCAGAAATATGTCCGAATGATGCCCCATGGTAATGCATGAATTTCCCATCTTCTCATGTTTCGTTTATAAGATGGCAATACAAAGGAGCGTTAGCATCAATCTAACTCCACTGTATATATTTTGAAAACCAAGTTATTAAATCTATTATAAAATAATAAACCAAATTGCTTTATTATTTGCCATCCCCTTTGAGTATAAGCGCATGAATAGTATACTCTGAGTAATATAATACTTGAACTGGAGGTGTTGTTTTAGCAGTTGTGAGAGCTAGAATTAAAAAGTGGAATCATGGTTTATTATCATGGGTGATGTCCCTATGTGTGCCCGTCCGCACTTCTCACATCTATATAAATCATATTTATTTCAATAATATAAAGAAGTCACATAAATAAATAAAAAAATTAATAAAAAAAACCCCAGGTCCTCTGTTAAGAGAAGTGACACATATTCAACTCAATTCACGTGAGGCAGGGTATACAGAAATAAGATAACATGACACAAAACATATATAACAAAGAATTAGTAGGTAATATATATAATTGGTGTATTAATATAAGTCATAAATGGATTGATGTATCTTCGCACAAGATTGTTAAAGTAATAACATAATCGTTTTAATGCGGGTTTATTCATTGAATATTGAGAGTGATATGAAACAAAATATGATAAAAGACGGTGTGCATGTTTTATTAAACATATTTTGTCTTTATCATATTTTGTTTCGTAATAATATTGTGCCAATACGTGAACTAACTGAGAGTGATATGGAATATAATTCGTTTAAATCAATCCGGTTTACCAAGGTCAGAAAATACAGATAATGATAAAATTTGATTAATTCCCAGATTACATGGATTTGTTCGTATATCGACTGTACTCAAAATAAAGGGCATATGGATTCAAAGATATAGATGATATATTTATAGATTTTATAATGTAATCAGTTGAATATAATTTGAATGGTATACTATTATATTCTTATATATTCAATATAGCTATATTTGACGATGTAATCATAAATCAGTCTAAATTTTTACTTTCCTTAAAAAAGTATACCGGGCTCAATTGAAGCTTTTTGATTAAAGGATAATACCACCTTTTACTTGGACCCTTGATTATACCAATATGATCAATGTCCTTTCTTAAATCGTTTAGTAATGAACACGGTATAATAAATTTCCATAGAATCAAGCCGAACGCAATTTCAATGCACCTTTTTAATGTTAATCAAATTTGAATTGGCTTGTGATTGTCATGTCCGCAGTGTTCAATTCACGGCGTACGGATCTATTATCCTATGACCCACTTTATTTTACGTAAATAGTTTATGATGAATGTCTTACCCTTTTTGCTTTGTGATCTCAATCTCTTCTCGGCCAGTTTGTGTATAGCTTCTGGGGACATCTCTTCTACTTCACCATTGTGCAGATTCTGTGTATCCTCTACATAAAAGGTCCTCACATCTTTTAATTTACTCGTAGGACTAACGACAGGTTCTGGTTTGGAAGTAAATGTGCCGTTCATTCCTAAATATTCAGTGGTATGCTTTAAATCACCTTTACCATTTCTGTTTTCAAACGCATAGAAGTTCCTTTTGGTACAGGAAAGTATTCTGGCACCTTTGACACTTCCAGGATTGGACAGCTTTCTTGAGGGCGTCGGTTCATTTCCTGCGAGACCCTGGATGTGTTTTCCATTTGCATCGTTCGAGAAGGGATTCACAGGTGTAGCCAACTCCATTGCCCCATTCCTTGTGGCACAAGGATCCACACCTTTAGGTTCAGTCAGTATACCGTTGCAGTCTTGTGTGCCATTGCTGACATTGCACACATTCTTTGGTCCTACAGGATGACTTTGTGAAGCATGTTTACATTCGTCTTGTGAAATTACATCTGATTGCTTGATTCCCGAGTTTGGGGTTGATTCAATCGTTCTCTCAATTTTAGGATTTAGAGAGAATGCAATCTCGGTTGAAGGTCTTAATTCTTCTGGATCGTGTCTTTGGGTACATTCACCATTTCGATGCCTTTGGACTGATCCTGCGATCCCGGCTGACCTCACAACTCCATTTACAGTATCGTCTATATATACATCAGTATCTACAGAAGGTATGCAGTTAGTGCCAATTTCATGATTCCTATCTCGTGTCATGAAGCTCATCGTATTGTTATTGCTATATTTAGAATCTGTACTTTGGATACCTTGCCAATTTCCGGTGCTCCTCACAGAGTCTTCCCTTTTGACGATGGATTTCTTTCGACTATCGCTTTCTTTCTCACATATCTCGGGAATACTGTGTGTGGTAATAAAGATATCACTTGGAATACTATTGATAATACTTTTCTTGTTTACATCGAGTAAATCCTTCGCCGATTTGTTAATGAATCCGAGGTTGAATGAGTTAAATTGAGGGTAAGATCCAAAACTCCCCATTAAGTATGAGTCAGAGTAAGATCTCATTCGAGGGTAAGGATCAGAAGGCAAACTTGCATCTATCCGGGATGCACCCATTGAAGGGCAAGATTGCCACGTGCGATTAAAAGTAGAATACTCAAATTGGTTGATTGAATCGTATTCAAAGGCACTATTCACGAAGGCGAAATCGGACCGGAAGTTCCGAGAACATGGCAAAATGGCTGCCTGGGAGATGTCTTGATCTGAATTTTCTCGTGGCTTCTGACCTAGGTTGATCTTCCCAGAGGCAGTGTGCTGTTCTGGGACTTTGTTTACACAAACGGACGGTGTCGAATTGGCTTCAGGATGAAGCACTGCAGAATCTCGATCAATGACATCGGATCGCTTCTTCACCGGAAGACGCCTGCGTCTATTCCAGTTCCTGCTCCTCCTCACGTTCCCCTCCCGACCAACAACCTCGTGAATGACACTAAAGATCTTGATGTAGAACAACGTCGTCACTGCAAACGGTATCCAGAAGAACAAGACAGGTGACACGATACTGAAAGAATCACTCGCGATGTAGTCCGGGAGACAATCCCCAGCGGTGCCATTATCCGACGTTGCGGTGTTTCCATAGACATGGCTCCACAGAAGCGTCGGTGGTGCCCAGGTGATCAAAGGCACCAGGAACGCGATCGCAACCAGCATCAGGGCTTGAGAACGATTCCGCCAATGAGAGCGATGATGGAACGGAAACACGACCGCGACGAATCGGTCGAGACTGATGATCATTACGGAGACAACGCTGATGTGACTGAAGGCGTGATCGCAGTACGAGAAGACGTCGCAGAAGGTCTCGCTGAATGGCCACCGTCCGCTGACCAAGACGACGCCGAACATTGGCATGCCGATCGCGCCGACAAGGAAGTCGGCGACGGCCAGGCCGAGAATGAAATGGTTGTTGTAAGTCCGCAGGCGACGCGTCGTGAGGAAAGCGACGACGACCAGCGTGTTGCCTAAGACCGTCGTGGCGACGACGACGCTTACAAAGATGGCGACGAGTATTGGCGTTACAGCTATCGAATCGCCCTCCGATGCCGTTGTCGTGTTGATCACATCCATTGAGGTCACAACGAATGAAAGAAGAATAATGTCATGTTGCTAAAAAAAAAAAGGGTCCGCTGATACTTATACTTAAAAAATAACAAATTTATCCCATCGTGGTATGTGCTCTAAATGGCTGTATCAGTGTGTATGGTAAAAATCAAGGGATGGTTCTATATCGTGCTCTTCGGGTTCGAATCCTGGTCACGTCTGTCCGATGTTGACGTTACGTTGACGTCCGATGTTGACGTTGACGTGGTTGTGTCTTTTTCCTCCGGGTAAATAATCCAATTCGAAAAATTCACGCTATAAAAGAAGATTTGTTTTCTCTCATTTTACGATCATACATTTTCTTTTAAAATTTACATCAACCTTCTGTTTCCATGGCTGCAGCTTTCATCCCTTTCTGAATCCTTTTCGTCGTCATTCTGTATCTTTATGTATGGGACCTTTCTAACACCTTCAAAGATTTGTGACAACGCATCGCTAATTCTTTTCTTAATGGAAATCCAAAGGTCTGCTCTAGTGATCTATCATATAAAGAACATGAATATTAAGATCCTTGAATACTTATAGCATTGTGCTTAATTCCACGACATGATTCCATACGTATGAAACTGCAAGGATAATACTGTAAAACATGAAATACACCTTTTAAAAAAATATTGTGCGTTTGTCTGCGAAATCAAATGCCTTTATTCACGATGGTGTAATTTGGATAACGTCAATAGGTTTCGATTGATGAATAACCATGTTGAGGATTTTCAAGGAAATCTGTACAGAATCGATTCCATTTTACCGCTATAAAATCAATGATGGTTGCGGTTCTTCGTTCCAATTGTTTTATACTCCGAATGCACATTACTTTATCCTGGAAGTTGCTAATCAAAATGGTTCGATATTTTTCCGACACCGAACCAAGAAAATGGGAAATAGTCGTTCACTCTTTTGAAAGTATACTTGCCAAAGACAAAATAATTATTTGCTATTCCATCACGAGCGTGTTAGCTATTTTTATACTTTAACTAATGTCCGTGTCAGAAAGCGTTTCACCTTGTTAGCTTTAATGCATCGCTTAAAATCTTCCTTCTGCGAACTCGTCACTCGATCGGGGAATGAATGGAAAAAAAGACAACTACACATAAAAGCCAATAGTTGGTTGATGCCGCTTATCAAATAGTATGCGACTTTAGTGATACGTGCACAATGGAAATCACAATCCTGACGTCATACAATTCTGATGATCAATTTGGCGCTGTTCTGTTAACTGCGAATCTCTCTCTCTCTCTCTCTCTCTCTCTCTCTCTCTGTGCCAGGCATGTGCTGATGGAGCTAATCATTTTGTTTTACAGAAACAATTGATTGAATGCATCTCTTTAGAGTTTAATTATGAAATACATTAATGAAATGTCATTGTCGAAATCAATACTTCACAGAAACAGCGAGACACAGTTCCAATATTGAAATGTCATTGTTCCAGGAGACATATAAAAAAACGTTTATGTGTTTCCTGGCTGACGGTTGCTGTCATCAAAACAGTTTGTAGATATATTTTATGTGCGTCTATAGCTATTGTGAATTCTTGACTGAAAGATGTTTGCTTTGTCCAATTCAATTGTCCAAGTTGCTCACAGTGAATCCTTTCAAAAGATTTGGACAACAACTACGGACGAGCAGCACACTGCGGTCACTTTCCCGATGCATTAACCAGGTGATCATGTAACCATGTATCCATTTATATTAATGATGTGTCTTTTCTCCTAATGCAAGGGTGTATCCAGGATTTTTCAAGGAGGGGGAGGGGTCACTCCCCCGATTGCTTGGCAATGAAAAGAAGAACAAAAAAAAAAAAGGGGGGGGGGTGACCATTCCCCCTATCCCTTTTCATCATTGTAACAACGAACGATTGAAGGGGACCGCGGCATAAAATGTTAATGAAATTCATTTTCGTGCAAATTCAACACTTATTCTCCCCGGGGAATGGCTGAACGTAAAACATTAGAAAGAAAGGAGCAATATTTCACATTTTAATAAAAACGGTTACACTTGATTAAAAAAGTGTAATAATTCTCATTTTCTTCAGTGTGCAAGATTTTACCGATTGTTTCAAAACTACGGCAGCTGTAGAGTTCGAATCCATGCCATGAGAGATCTCTTTATTCGAAGCAAAGCGCTCTACCGACTGAGTTGCTTACTGATTTCAACCAAAAATGGCTTTATGTAAAGAGCCTTGAGCACTCCGAATATGGGATATGTGTGCCATATAAATTGTATCTGTTATTATTATCATTATTATATACTCCGTATACGTTAATGGTGACAATCCATTTCCCATGAAAATATATATGTCAAAGTATCCCCTCGTGGCTAACGACAGTTGTAATGTCAGTGACTCACCAATAGCTGATACACAGCTTAGTCGGTAAATCGTCTGACTTGGAATAAAGCGATTCCTTGTGCCCCGGGCTCTAACCACACATCGGTCGCATATTTTAAAGTATATGTATGTATAAAAAATGCACCATTATGAAAAAATGGTGAGCAAGGGTGCTCCCAGTGTTGCGATACTTGCAACGTTAAAGGTGCAAAGTTGCACTTTTTATACAAGTGTGTACGGTACATGTGCATTTATTGTAACCATACTTTTACATAACAGAACAACTTGGTTGGCCTGTTTGTTGCTTTTTTTTTAATTTTGTAATCTCTATCATTATACCAGAACTATGCATCATTCCGGGGGCATCTCTATATGAGCCGCCAAAGTGACATAGAGATGCTAACAGTTCCGGACTATGCATGAGGTGAATTGTTATATATAGATTCAAGGCTTTCATTACAAGTGAATGGATGATAACATGGTATTGGTGACACATGATTGTTGACTTCTCACTTTTATTCAGCTGTTGCGTTATTCACATGTTGATATTTACCCCCATGCGTATTCTGGAACGTTTGCCATCTCTATTCTTATACCAGAACTGTAGGTATATATCCTGAGCATTTCTGCATTTAGATGCCAAAGTGAGGCATACAGAGATGCCAACCATTCTGGAATATGCATGAGGTGAATTTCACATGAATTCAAGGTTTTCATTAATCAACTGAATGTCTGAGATTGTGATTAATGTTGTCATGTTTGTTCACACTTCTGTTCAGCTGTTGCATTCCGGAACGGGTGGCATCTCTATTCTTATAACAGAACTGTAGGTAAATATTTCTGTATTAAGCCCCGGTCACATAGGGCCCCGGAAGCAACGCGATTCAACACGATTCTTTGTACTGACGCAGTTAACTGTGAACTGAACAAAGAGTCGTGTTGAATCATGTAGCTTCTGGCCAACCATACCGGAATATGCTAAAGGTGAATAAATAAATAAATTCAAGGCATTCATTACAAGTGAACGGCTGCTAATCCTACTATATAATTCGCCTAGTTTGATGTTTGTTTGTTTGTTTGTTTGGCTGCGTATTTCTCTCAACCTATTGCACCAATCGTCTCCAAATTTTTCTTACCCCCGTTTTAAATAATGGAAAGAAACCTTAGACTATTAAGAATCACTGTCGATGATCAATTATGATTTCATATTTCACAATTCGTAACTTTCATTCGCTGCGCCCTCATCAATATCACCTATGTGTACACTTCGTAAATTTTGAGATGCAGCGCAGACAAGGCGAGGTGCTTTCACAGAACTCTTCCGTGAATAACCCTCGACATTTTCCGCGATAACGCTGCCGCGCGAATTTTTTTTTTAATGCGCCGCTTCATGACTTTTTACTTTGAAGCCTCGCGCAATTTTTGATACCATTTTCGCGAAAATCAGGCGTACTGGTACGACGCTACGCGACTTTTTATACATACACGTCGGACCAAAAATGTGATTTTGTGTAGAAAATCAATGCAAATAAAGTTTTCTCACAATTTTCAGAAAGGTATGATTATTTTCACTTTCATGGCTCAAATAAATTTATATTTAGCATAATTATGCTTCTATAATGTCCTGCAATATTTTGGGGTAAAAATAACAAAAACAAAAGGTCGAAAAACAAAGAAATACATAGGAAATTCACACAACAAAGTGATGGTATTTTTTTTTCAAGAACATTGATAAGAATGCTACAGAAAATATTTACACCAAAAATATGATTATAGGAGCTGTATTTTCTACTTTAGAGCCAAACAATCATTTCATGCATAAATTAGGATAATTAATTGAAAATATGAAAATTTTCCATTTTTTNACGAACGATTGAAGGGGACCGCGGCATAAAATGTTAATGAAATTCATTTTCGTGCAAATTCAACACTTATTCTCCCCGGGGAATGGCTGAACGTAAAACATTAGAAAGAAAGGAGCAATATTTCACATTTTGATAAAAACGGTTACACTTGATTAAAAAAGTGTAATAATTCTCATTTTCTTCAGTGTGCAAGATTTTACCGATTGTTTCAAAACTACGGCAGCTGTAGAGTTCGAATCCATGTCATGAGGGATCACTTTATTCCAAGCCAACCGCTCTACCGACTGAGCTGCCTGCCAATGGATGGCTTTAAATAACAGAGGCCCTAAACGTTAACGGCGACAATCCATTTCCCGTGAAAATATGTTAAAGTATCCGTTCGTGGCTAACGACAGTTCTAATGTCAATGACTCACTAAGAGCTGATACACAGCTAAGTCGGCAACTCGTCTGACTTGGAATGAAGCGACCATTCGTGACGCGGGCTCTAACCCCAAACTGTTGCATTTCTTTCTACAATAAATGTGTTTTGTAAGATAGTTCACCTGAATGAAAAAAGGTGCAATTTTGCACCCTAAAAGGTGCTCCTAGCTTGGAATGGCTTACACCGCGAAATTTAAAAAGTTGCACTTTTTTATAAGAGTATATATAGTACATGTGTAGTTATTGTAATCATGCGTTCTCATATAGAATAATTTGTTTAATTGCTTTTTGTTCTTAATTCTTCATTTTATAATCTTTATCCCTATACCAGAACTGTGGACATCTTTCCGGGGCACCTCCGTATTAGCCAAACATTCCGGAATATGCGTGAGGTGAATACATATAGATAAATTGAAGGCTTTCATTAAAAGCGAATGACTGATGGCATGGTCATTTTGTTATGTTTTGGTTTTCACTTTTATTCAACATTTGCGTTTTTCATATCTTACTTTTGACCTCATGAATATGCTGGACCGGCTGGCAACGCTGGTGACTGATGAAAAGAGACAAATCCGCTCTCATTATTGTCAATCAAACCGGCCTCTAATGCATCATTTTTTTTTGCATGATGTATATCACCAGGAGAAGCTTTGTTGTCCTAAAGTGTAAATTGAAATAATGGGTCTTCACCTAAAAAGCTTATATACTAATTAGCATGCTTGGACAAACAATGTCGACGATTAACGAATCACGCCAAACAAATATTGCACTTTAGATACATACAGGGCCTCTTAGTCGAGCAGCTTTTTATTAACTGATACGGCCACCCTGTTCGAATAAAACGACAAATAAATAGGCCTAAATAAAAAAAATGCGGCGGACAATGAAAGGGATTCCTCACTGTAAGCAGATGGGACCAAGGATTTTGGACAAGGAAAAAAGCTTCATTTATCCATTTACAATAGCTCAATACAAAATAAAGTTCTCTCACATTTTATTGTGCGGCGACTGTCTGACCTGTTTTCAACAGAACGAGAGGAAGGTTTTTTTTTCTGCAGCTATTGTGAATTATTTAAAGAAGTTGTTTACTTTGTCTAAGAGTGCATTCTGCTCACGGTGCCTAGAATACTGCCGTGAGACGCAAGTGCATGTATTAGATCATTTTCCTCTTCATTGCGCTTTTATTTAATGCAGGAAAAGCCGTTACTCCTTGGGCCTGTAACATAGTAAGATAGGATTAATTTTTATAATTAATCGTATCGCTTCAGTACACGCTTTGTCAAAGACATACGATTCATACTTGCCGTAAGTTTAATAATTGAATATTTTATGTTACTTGCCCTTGATGAGATGGAGTAAAAAGCGCCTACCATACTGAGTGGGAGTAAGATAAGGAAAGAGATTTAAAAGATATATCCGTCCTGGGAGGTGTTTCAACAAGATAAGAAAGACTTTAAGAACGAATTTAAGATCGACTGGAATCCCCTCTTATGCGTAATGATTGATAATATTACGCGCATTCAGCGCAAGAATTGATACCAGTCGATCTTAAAGTCGTTCTTAACTTCTTATCTTGGTGAAACTCCGCCCTAGGCGGTATTTTACCAAGTTACAAACGACTTTAAGATATAGACTTTGCGCATGACTGGTATCAGAATCTTACATGTATTTCATTCGTTAATGTACTCCAGTCTTTCCTGAAGTCTTGCGTAACTTTAAGAACGATATGGTGAAAAACGGCTTTTGTTGTATTTCATAAAGCTTTTCGTATCAAATCTCCGTGAGATTCTATGAACGACTGGTGACCTGCACTCAACCCGGGTGAGATGAATGGGTACCTGACATATTCCTTGCGACACCGGGCTAAAGCCAGGGTAATAATAAGGCAAAGCTCCGTGTGCACTCAGCAGAGGGGATACGTGTGCTATATAAATTTAACACATTATCATTTTTTATTATTATTATTATTATTTCTTCGGTGTGATCCAGCGCCAGGAGGTGTCATTGGGCGCGAGAAAGGGTCAACAGTCATGCAGGCTTTACGAAACACAACCTGGGAAATGCGAAGTGCTGCAGTTACTATATAAACACGATATATTTCCGTAAAATTTAGTAGACCACCAATTCAATGCTCTTTTGTAATGCTAGTCAAATCGGAACCAGCTTAATTGTGATTGTTGCGTCCGCACAATCCACGGCGTACGACTCTTTTGTTCATGACTCGCTTTATTTTTCGGAAATGTTTAAAGATGAAGAAAAAAAATACATATAAAAGTTGCGTCGGGTCATTGTCGCTACCAATTCACCCCCCCCCCCCTCCTCACAGAAAGGCAAAAGGGGCGTCCAATCAATCAAAAATTTCTATCCATAATTCCGGAACTGTTGACACCTCTCCAGGGCATCTTTGGAGTAGCCGCCAAAGTGATGGATAAAAGGTTATCCTCCCCATTATGGTCAGACAAAACGGACACTGATGCATCTATTTACATCCTCTCTATTATCAGGGGAGCAGTTCTGTTGACCTAGAATAATAATCAAAATCGTAGGTCCACACCTAAAAGCTTTCGAATTAGCATGTTTGGACAAGCAATGTCAACGGACTGCAGTTTAAATTGATGGTACTCACTAGAAACGCGGATGACAAAACTCCGAAAAGACGGCTACCACTGAGAGTGATTTTGGTAAAGAAAATGATAACCCTTCATTGATGCTTAAGCCTCGGTCACATAGGACCTCGAAAGCAACACGATTCACTCCGACTCTTTGTTAATTCACAGTTAACTGCCTCAGAACAACGAGTCGGGGTGAATCGTGTTGCTTCCGGGGTCCTATGTGACCGGGGCTTGAGTGATCAAAATTTTAACTTCGCTCGCTCGTACAAGATCATAATCGTGCTTCAGCATTCCTCTTCATTCAGATATTGTTTTCTTTTTTGAAATTGCCTAACAAATGAAAATTATAACAATTGGAATGGTATCATGTTATTCATAATATAGGTCTAATGAATGTTTTTACTAACATTTGAGTGTAAAAATGTAAAGAAAATTGAAATATTTTCTGGCTTGTTCCGTTCGCTCGTATCAGATCATATCGTACATTATTATTCTTCTACATTTAGACATTGAAATTATGTAACGATATTAATGCCTATAAGGAACGTTTTTCCAACCATTTCAGTGTAAAACTGCAGCAAAAATTGGCACATTATCCTCGCTCGCTTCGAATGAAAAAGATTTTTTTTTCTCACTCGCTCCGCTCGCCCGTAAAATTACATTCCATTTATATTCAGGCATTGAAATAACAACTGAGAATTTATGAAATGATGTGATTTTGCAAATAGTGGGTATCGATTAAAATGTGATATTTTCCCCCGCTCGCTCCATGTCAAACACTTTATACTGTACAACCCCTTTCTGAAAGGTGGTGTTAAATGTATGGTTGAACTGTGTTTGTTCACCGGTCATCCCCCAACCACGATCACGGATCGACACCGTTGGATACGGGTGCATGGGGCGCTGCCGCCACCGCCCCATGCAGATGATGATGATGATAGTGGTGATTATGGTGATTATGGTGATTGTGGTGGTGATGGTGAGGATGGTGATGATGATGATGATGATGATGATGCATGATGATGGTAATGCTGAGGGTGGTGATGATGATGAGGATGATGATGATGATGATTGTGATGATGATCGTGATGATGATGATAATGATGGTGATGATGGTGATAATGTTGATGATGGTGATGACGATGGCAGTAACAATCATTTCTTCTTGTATTGTTTCATTCTCTATAGTCATTGTTATTCAATGCAAATCTTCAACAGAGGGCGATCTTCCTTTACCCTCGAAATGTCACACCGAGTTTTTTTTTTTTTACGTGAACATTATCTTCGCAACGGGTGAAATATTACTATATGAGTATTTTATATTTTGTGTGAAGTGGAGAGGAAATAAAAGATTGGTGGGAAAGAATAGGGAGAATGTAATTCTTAACAAACTGAGTATATTATTTACCAACTATCAATGCCACCATCCAGCAGATGTGTCTGTGACTACAAACGCAAGCAATAATCAACAAACAAGCAAAAACAAAGCTAATCTTTGTAACATTTCGCCCGAAAAGGTCGATTCACACCTTTGCGTTTTTAGTCTGCGTCAGTCCACCGGTTTTTTTTACAATAAAAACGCTCCCTCGACGCACAAAGACGCGTTTCATACGCCCCTTGGGCGCAAGTCGAACGTCAGTCCATATGATCAGAATATACTGTGCGCTAAGGGAACGTTTTTAATTATCAAAATCACTGGGACGATGACGCAGGCTAAAAACGCAAAGGTGTGACTCGGCCTTAACACATGAAATATATATAATTAACACAAAATCTCATTCTTTCTCTCGATTTTTACTGCCATTTTAATCTGCTAATATTCATATCTTAATTATTTGTTGTCCGATTGTCAAAAACTTATCTGATATCAGCCCGATCGCAAATTTTTATGCAATAGAAACTTGTTGCTCGGGGATTTTTTTTTCTTTTAAGTGAAAAAACTAAAATCTTGCAATCTCTCCTTGTAAATGGCATATTTATATGTTATATGATCTGATATTTTTGAATGACAATTATGTAACATGATTCTCAAGAGCTAGAAAGTAAGAAGGACGAGAAGAACTTGGAACTTTCATAATACTTCGTTTTAATATCTGTGTAAAAAATTAGTAAAAAATCTGCTAGTCCTCTCCGATTTGTAAATAACGCATACCAGCTTTATATTTGTTATCATGATTGATATTATGTATTTGCTTCTTTGCCAAATCGATATTTTTAGTTAACCATAAGGTGGCACATTAATTATGTCACTCAATACGAGTTTGGTATGATACTTTTTTTTTCTTTTTTTTTAGAAAGCGGATGAAAAGGGACTTGAGCATGCCAATTGATATTGCTCATCGCTAGATGAGAAAGAAGTGAAAAACTGATGGAAGATTTATCACCTTGAGGGGGGTGGACCTTTGGCAGCATCGGTCCATTTTTTTTAATAATTAAAAAAAGTTTTTAGGCCTTTGTGAGTGTGTGAAAATGAAAATGGTAATACATATACACGGGTAGCTTACCCTCACATTTTGGAAGCTCCTTCAAAATGTTCTGTGGATGCCTGTTAAAAATAGAATTCTATCCTTTTTTTTTTGTTTTGTTTTACCCCTACCACAAAAACAAACAATAAATTGTACAAAAAATGATAAAAGCACAACACAAAGATTAATTAGCTAAAACTTTTCGCTGTTGTCGTTATACAACTCCATGCGGGTTGACACGGAGGGGGGGGGGGGGGGGGGGGGGGGGGGGGGGGGGGGGGGGGTCGTTCCCCCCCTCCTCCATTATAAAGCCGACTTTACTTCCGGGGTTTTGTGCGTGCAACAGGCTTGTTTGATTAGTGTTTCCACGTTATGACAGTTCAGTCAGAATTCCGGAAAATCTCATTAGGTTTATAATCATGGTTTGAATATAAACTCCAGGAAATGGCAAAGTTGGATGGTAGAAGTAATAAAGCATCCTAAACCTTATATCCAGTGTCAAAATAATTTCATGAATTCCACCAACTTGGGAACAGTCTGGCAGGCCCGTATGTAAAGTCAGTGACTCACATTCTGAATTTTTATGAATAAAAATTGTAAGTGCATTTTATATATCGACAAAATAACTTTGAAAATAAGAGAGTCCCCATGTCTTTGTTTGCAACAATACAAATTATCTAAACTTTATCATTTTAACAGGGAATAACAGGAAGTATACCATGAATATTATTACCTCTTTATTACTATGTGGAAACACATATTCTAAGTGTGGAAACACGTCGGTGTGTATCATTTGAGGCCAAAGGTTATCTATCGGCCAATGTAATTTGCATGCAAAGTTATTGGACGGACGGGGGCTGTGTGAGAATGTGTTGTTGTTCGTCTTAAAAAGTAACATTATACACAAGCCAAGCAACACGGTGAGTTTTTATATCCATAGTATGTTGCGTAAGTTGATTGGCAATGATTCAGATCATTTTATAGTTTGATTAATCGCTAGATTTTCAGCCAGAGTAGTTTAAATGAACGTCCGACCATGGACGGCCATATCATAACATGCATGCATACCACACTGTGCCCGCGCCCTGGGCCGACTGGGCCGGGCCATGGCATCGCTGGCCTCGATGGCTTTGCGGCTGGGCTTTTTTTGGCTTGTGATGCATCGGGACTTTACTTTCAGAGTGGGACTAAGGGGATGTTGCTGCAAAGTTGCAATTGATCACAAATCAACTGCAAATCAGTTGCAAATTGATACACATATTTTCATTTGTGTCTTTTAACAAGATGCATAGCCATATAATTTTGATTGGGCCGTTCTGAGAAACAGTGCAACTTGTGAACAATGAATTGTTGAATTGCAACTAGCGAGCAGCACATAAGTCAAATTTCTCTCAGTCGTAGGGCGAATTATCGCATGAGTTGAAGTAATTTGACCCCTAGCCTTAGGCCTTACTTTTTTTTTAAATCAAACCATACCTACATGAATGAAAAAATCATTTGTGATGCAAATGCCTGAAATAGACAATGTTAGTTGTTAACTTTTGTTAGCCGTAGCTGTGTTTCAGCTTCCCCAACTTGAAGTCACCTTCCCAACCACAACATATCGATGACATTATTGTAACATACTGTTTGATATCGCCAATTATCGGTGGAGAGAATAACCGTCTACTTTCTTTCTTTCTTTCTTCTTGTCTCTCCATTTCTAGGACGATGGATCTTCCGGAGGCGATTGAGATGGAGGATATGGAGATTCCACCTCCCGACGCTCCTCCATACACAAACGCTCTGCACACACAGAAAGCATTCGAGGTCCTAAATGTCTTCAGAAAGTGAGCATAAACATAGTTAGGGCAAAATCATGATGTTCAGTTGCCCCCCGATGTCATTTTTGAAAAAAGTGTCAGTCTGTAAAGCTCTGTTTCCAGTCAAATTGGTGCTTCAAGTTTTGAAGATAAATGCACTGTGAGTGTCTGTATGTGTGGACTTTCATACACATATTATGCGAACTGGATGTTTTAGCTTTTTTTTTTTTTAAATTGATATGTTATTTTTAGAGCATAATTCACAAAATTCATGAGGAGAAATGAGACTTAGAAGGGAAGGAAAAGTCAAAGAATACTGAAAATTAGGACTTTTCCTTAATTTCACATTTTAGTCTATAATGTTACAGTGAGTCTTCAATTTCAGTTACTTATTTACATTTTAATTTTAACCTCATTCATATTCCAGGAGGGCTGGCATCCCTGCTGACAGGTCTTTTGAGAATTATGATACAGGCTGTCCCAGATGTGATATTTCTTTGGTACATTTTGGTGAAAATTTCTTTCTGCAATTTGACATTTTTAACCTTTAGACAAAATGAGTCATGTGATATTCACATCAATTGTGAGAAAGATTGTCCCAGATGTAATATTTGATTGATACATCTCGGTAAAAAAATCGAATTCTCTCTCTCTCTCTCTCTTTGTCCAATTTGACTTCATCAACCTTTAGACAAAACGTGCTATGTGATGTGATCTTGGAGGCTGAGGGAGTGGAGATTCCAGCCCATCGCATAGTTCTAGCCTCCTGCAGCCAGTATTTCTCGGCCATGTTCACCAGCGAGCTATCCGAGAGTCGAGCGGACAAGATCATTCTTCAGGAGGTTGATGGCCGAGCTCTTGCGCTTCTCATCGACTTTGTGTACACGTCAGAGGTGCAGGTGACGGAGGAAAATGTCCAGGTTTGTTTTTTTTTTATTTATTATTAACCTGTTAACTCCATAGTCAGTGGGTTAAAGAAGACCAGAAAATAGAACTGGTACAAAGGAAACAACTTCCATCCAAGCATTCACAATAGATGAATATATAAATGAAATGTCCTTCCCTCTTACTCTGCGAAGAACTATCAAGCCAATGTTGCACCTGCTCGGTAAATAGATAGAGAGGCTACTTTCTTTTGTGTTCATGTAGCTATTGTGAAGGCTTGAATGAAGTTGTTTACTTTGTCTTGGTCCTTTGTCCCTTCTGCTTACAGGGAATAGGCCTGTAACGTTCAACATACAAACAAACTTACAATAGAAATGAATTATTACTCTTTGGCAAATTATGTGCTCAAGAGATACAATAAGCTGTAAGATTAGTTGCATTTCTTCATGTTTCAGGACAAATTCAATATCATATTTGGTATCGGCTGAGATGAAAATAATTTTGCAGAATGTCCATGAAATAGATATGAAGATGCTTGAGAAATCAAACTGCAAAAAATGAAGAATAAGTTTGAAGTTAGTGTGAAACATCATCATCTATGGGTTTTAGGACCAAATTGTGAAATTAAGTGCAAAGAAAGGAGAAGGGAATACTGTTAAAGCCCATATTATGGTCTACTATTTTATGAATTGTAGAGGATTATCTTGCATTTAGACATATTTACATATTAGCAGGTTGTTATTTTCACGTTTTGAATGATCATTGTAGTGCACACAGATCTATGGGCTTCATAATAAGTGAAAATTTTAGTGAAGTCATGATAACAAAATTTGTGAAAATATAAACCCTATGAAAATTTCAGCTCATACAGTACATTGGCATGTCTGTAAGATTATTTCAAATGATTTATCATCGTGGTACATTTTTCTTGTGCTCTGTAGACCCTTCTACCTGCTGCCAGCCTACTGCAGCTGAACGATGTACGAGACGCATGCTGCGACTTTCTACAGAAGCAGCTCCATCCCACCAATTGTCTGGGCATCAGAGCATTTGCCGACGTTCACTCATGCAGTGAACTATACCACTATGCACAGAATTACACCATGCAACACTTCAGGTACTGTGCTTGTTGTTTAGTTTAGTTTTATTTTTATTTTTTTTGGGGGGGGGGGGCGTTCAGTCGTAATTGACTTTTTTACAGAAGCAGCTCCATCCCACCAATTGTCTGGGCATCAGAGCGTTTGCTGATGTGCACTCGTGCAGTGAACTCTACCACTATGCACAGAACTACACCATGCAACACTTCAGGTACTGTGGTTGTTGTTAAGATTTTTTTTTTTTTTTTGTGGGGGGGGGGGGGGGGGGGGGGGGGGGGGGGAGGAGTGGGCAAGGGCAGGGGGGTTCTTTCAGTCATGATTGACTATGCCAATTTTGACATGAGAAGTCTGGTCAATTAACCGCTTTCATAGTGTATTCAAATTTAATCATGTTGCTAAGTTGGTCAAGCATTGTAGCTTGTCCAACCTAGCAACAACCACTACATGCTACCAACATTACAACTGAATATTTTATATCCAATGAGCAAATACTTTGTCACTAGTGATCCGCTGGAAATCTGGAAATGCATTACTCAGTTATGGATCGCTGTGAAATTGTTTCACTTGTATTCAAAATAAGGAAATAAACGAAAATATCTTTATATTTGTCTAAATGTTTGTGAATTACACCTTTGTATACTTACAGTGCGGTTGTCCATAGCGATGAGTTTTTCGCTCTACCAGCAGCTCAAGTCTGTGAACTGATAAGCAGTGATCACCTGACAGTTCATTCGGAGGAAGAGGTGAGTCACATGACATTCATTACTATGAGCAGAAGAAAGGATTTGACAAAGTAAACAACTTCCATCAAAGCATTCACAATAGTTAGATGCACACAAAAGAAATTTCAATTCTCTCTTATTCTGTGGAGAAATGTTGAACAGGTGTAGAACCTCTTCAAAAAACAACAAAAACATATACTTAATATACAGTTTTATTTTACCTACATTTTCATGTCTTCTCTTCCAACTAATCAAATATATGGCATTGGTTGATAAGCAGGACAACCTTTGTCACAATTAAATTGATGTTTCCTTTTGGAAAATAGTCCAATATGGTCTTTTGAAGTTGTCATGTCAGTTAATCCAGCGAATGAAATGCAACATTATTAAATGAAAAGTAACAAAACATGCAGGAATAAGATGGATGCAAATTTTCCTATCGAAAGTTTTTCCTATGAAATTGATTACACATGAAAAACCCCTCTCATGTCCCCTTTTCTAGGTATTTGAAGCCGTTGTATCGTGGGTAAAACAGGAGCCTGGAAACCGTAGCGATTACATGCCCCAGCTAGTTGAACACGTCAGACTACCCCTGCTTTCAAGAGATTACCTTATTCAACGGGTCGAGGAAGAACAACTCATTAAAGGTAACAAAATCTCAATTACTTTATACTCACACACAGTTAATGGAATTTAGGCATTATTTGACCCCAAATAAAAACTTATATGTTGAAAGTTCATTTTAATCATATTTATTGATGAATAATTTCCTCATCAAATTAAAACTCACTTTCTGTTTCTTCATTTTCAAAATCTTATTGGGGACATTTTCTGTTAAACTCTCTTTTTCCATCTTGATTTTTTTTTTTTACCATAACTTATTATGCTTTGTTCCATTGAAATTTTCAAGATTGTAATTATTTATTTGTGCTGTTGGGACTGAAAGGTCAACCGTGGTTCAAGCATTTATGAATAATTACAGAAAAATGAATAAACAAATAATCCTCATCAATCAATCTCCCATTAATTAGCAAAAGAAGTAATGGTAGCTACTTATAGTATAATTCTCACTCCTATGTGTGTCATGATCATGGCTCATTCCTAAAGCCAATTAGAGGGGGAAAATGTTTGGTTGCCCAAAATGGTATTTATTTTAAATAGCTTCAATCAATCTGAAAGATTTAAAACAAATTTTAGTGTCTTTTTTTAGGTTTGACTACAATACGCCAGGACCTCAGAAATTCAAATATATCCCAGAAAAATAAATATTGCTGTCTATTGAAAAATAAAGACTTTATGAATTTCTTTTTGTTTAATTTAGGTGTAAAATTCCGTCTCAGTCTGATGCACATTCATATGCATACAAACAATGTCAAAAACACAAAATAGCAACACGCTAGAATATCAAACTGGTCCCAACATGTTAAAGTCAGTCCATCATGGTCGACAGGACTTCTGTTTGCGAGCGCGCACTAACGGCGTGTTGTGTATTGGCAACAATGATATTTGAACATTTCCTTGCTTACGCACCTTGCCAAGCTCAGACACTCAGGAAACTTCGTACGAATTTCCGATCCATGATCGTCGCATGTAACTTTGATTCCTTCCCTCTTCAGCCACGATTTTTCAAAAAATGTGCTAAACGCATACGTATGCGATTGCCGAGATGCGAGCTAGCGAATTATAACTTTCTCACGCGCTATTCCAGGTTAAAAATGCTGTGATTTTCTGTTCGCCAATCTTTGTAATCAAGATGGCAGCGGTCAGTTAGCCACGCCCTGAACGTCATGTCGCCCCGCCTTTAAAATATCTGCACGTGAAAATATTGGCTTATACAGTATATGAATACTTTACAATTCTCCAATCTACTTGATTTTTCCCCCAGGTAATAGCGACTGTAAAGACTTCTTGATAGAGGCAATGAAATACCATCTTTTACCAAAGGAGCAGAGGGGTACAATGAAGAACCCCAGGACAAGATTACGTACCCCTATTGGACTTCCCAAGGTGAGATTTTTTTATAACATTCAAAATAACAATATCTCTTTAACGCTAATTCTATTAGGCTATTTAGCCAGGTGATTTTCAGACATGCGAATCATCAAGACCCCATACCCGGTTTTTCACAAATTATTTGGTCTCAACAGTTGAATGATATCTGAAAGAAAAAGTGGCATGGCGCGGTGATATTTCCTTGAGGGTGGGAGCCATGATGGCCGCCCTCCCCCTCCCCCCTGGTAGACATAGGGTTAAAGGGTTGTTGCTAGAAAGTTACGAGCTATTTTGCAAATTGCAGTTGATCAGCATACGTGTAATCAAAGTCATTGTTTCCTGCACTTCTGAGTACAAGATCAGACTGTGCTCGTCTTAAAATGTGTGTTTCAATTTGCAGTTGATTTGTGGCAACTTTATAGCAACACTTCCCAAGGATGATTTAATATGTTTTATGTTTTGGCTCAACAATGTTTTATTTTTTCTGTTAAAAAATTAAATGAACAGAAAGGGACAGATTTTATACAAAATACTAACATTGTCATGTATATTGTGTAACATTTTGTCATTCTACCTAGTAGATTTAAAAAAGAAAGATTAAACATGATATGAAGAAGAATTATGGACGCAATTCGTGGGAATAAAATAAGATGATTCTTTATTGCCCATTTCAGAAAGTCTATTTGTTTACATATTGTAACATGTAACAGAGTGTAATAATGAATTATATTACAAACAACATTCCATGTTAAATGAAGATCTTTCTTTGTTTTTTAATTCTAGTTGATGTTGGTTGTTGGCGGCCAGGCTCCCAAAGCTATCCGCAGTGTAGAGGTGTATGATTTCAAAGAAGAAACTTGGACGCAAGCTGCTGAAATGCCATCAAGACGGTGCAGAGCAGGTATGTCAATTATTCATCATTATTAGGCTTGCAAAAAATAATTGTTTGGCTGCCCACAACCGGCTGATTGTCTGAAAATGGCCCGAACTCATTTTTTTTCTTTTCTCTTAAATTGAAAAAAATCACAATAAAAAGAAAAACATGTGAAATACAACCTGAAAAGTCATTTTTAGATATTGTTCGGTTCTAAGTTATATTTTTCACATGAAGAGTATTCTCAGAATGAAAGAATAAGCATCCACACTGATCAATGCTATTTTTTAAAGATGCAATTCGGTTGTATTAGGTCAATTTTATATAGTTTTGTACATCGAATGCCCAATACATGTATGCTTTCGTGTCACATAAAATTTGGCCATTATGGAAGAAAATACCCAGCCGGGGAATTTGCAAAAAGTCATGGAAATGCCTTTACATCTTGGCTACGACAGCCTTCCAGTCTGTTGTGTCTCGCAACTTTCATACTCTGTGAGGGGAGGTGGAGGCAATCAGAATGTGTGTGATTTTAGAAACCGTGCAAGAAAGGAAGTCATGAAAAGCAGCAATTTAGTAAGGGAAATGTCATGGTTCATGTGTATACACTGGTTGGTGCGAAGATTTACAATTTATTTAATAATGATTGACTGTCCAACTAATTTATAAATTCTATTTTTCATGTAATTATGACAATAAAAACCTGATAATCCAGGATACTCCGGCAATCTAGTGGTTATGACACTCGCTTAGTAACCTAGGGGTTACAGGTTCAAATCCTATGCAGTTGCTTTGATTTTTTTCTACAGCTCGGGCCAACTCATTACAAACAGTTTGTGTGTATTCACCGGTTTGTGCAAAGATATTTAATCTATTTCATTGTCATGGAATTATGTTTTCAAATTCTATATAAACCCTTCTTTACTCCGTGTTCCAATCCAGGTGTTGCCGTATTAAATGGCATGGTGTACGCTGTCGGTGGCTTCAACGGCTCACTCCGAGTCAGAACGGTAGATGTATACGATCCCGTGCGTAACATGTGGTCATCTGTAGCCTCGATGGAAGCTAGGCGTAGCACGTTAGGTGTAGCCGTCTTGAACAGTATGATCTATGCAGTCGGAGGATTCGATGGAACTACTGGTAAGTTCAGTCACTTTAGCTGCGTCTGCACTATAGCGAGTTTTTTAATTAGCTCACTAGTTCTGATCCGGGTAAATAGCCCGATCAGAACGAGCTCGAGCCTTGATATCAAAGTGCGAAGATTAAGAGGCAAAATAATTAGAGCACCTCATACTTCAGATTCAGAGAACTATATGCAATTGATATTCACATCATATTCAGGATTGAGTAGTGTTATAGCTTATGCCCCTGTCACATAGAAGCCCTGACTGAACAGGATTCAATACGACTCTTTGTTCGGAGGCGGTTAATTGTGAAGTGAGCAAAGAGTCGTATTAAATCGTGTTGCTTCTGGGCTTCTATGCCACTGGGGCATTGCGACCCAAAGATCAACATATGCATATTGTCTGTATGACTAATGATATTTGTTTCTTGTTTCAGGCTTGAGCAGTGTTGAAGCGTACGACCCTAAGGTAAATGAATGGAGACCAGTTTCTCAGATGAACACGAGAAGGAGTAGTGTTGGGGTAGCTGTCCTCAATGGTAAGTTCTCACTATTTTACATTCATTTTCAAAAGTCTACATCCTTTAATCTTTAGCCATGCAAAGTTGCCAATTGTTCCTGAATATTTCCATGTGAATTCTTTCATTACCAGAGAATGCAGTGAGCACAGTTATTCTTGTCATGTCTTTTTTACTTTTTTTCAGCAGTTGCATTAGTCACATTTTAATTTTTGACCTCATGCATATTCGGAACAGCTGGCATTTCTGGCGTTGTATTTCAATTTACTTTCTTCTCAGCTCTATGTTTTCATGTCTTTTTTTCAGGAGTTCTACTTTCGCGGTCTTAACTTGACAAAAATTTCCACTCTGTATGATGCACAATCATACGTATACACTGCCAAAAACGATAAGCTAAAATGCAGAACTTGTCTGAAATCGTGCAAATCTCTGTATGCTAAAATATTGGATCATATCGTATTTTATTTTTATGAATTATCCATTTTATTCAGGTTTTCTCTATGCTGTTGGGGGGTATGATGGTGCTTCGAGACACTGCCTCAGTTCGGTGGAGAGGTACGATCCTTCAGAAAATAAATGGGGAACCGTAGCTGAGATGAGTACGAGAAGGAGTGGGGCAGGTAAGAATTCTTTGTCAAAACATTTGGATGATGTTACGGAAAAGTTGCGAAAAATTTCAAATCAAACACAAGTTGAACAAAAATTTTGCTTTTAACATCATGATTTTCATTGGCATATGCCGATCCACTGCGATTTGCAATTGATTGGAACTTTCTACATAGAAAGATATGACAGGGACTAAATTTAAGAATTTGCAGGGGAGCTACAGATAGCTCTCCTAGATGCTCTCAAGGAGAGTTTTAGGGGAGCTAAATTGGGTCTTCATGTAGTAAAATTGTGGTTACAAGGGGCTCAATAAATCACTCCCCAAAAAGCATTTAATGGGAGCTTTAAGGAGAGCAATCGCTCTCACTCCCCTTAAAATGTATTCCCTGATATGACCCGTCGGAAAGTAAATGGTCAACTGTGGAGCAGGTGAGAATTCTTTGTCAAGACACTTGGGTGATGTTACTGAAAAGTAACATTGTGTATTGTACTAAAACGATTAAGAACACTCAACACAGAAGCGTAGGAATCAAATGCTGGTGTCTAATGTTTGCCTGGGAAAACAGGTGCTATGTGAATTGAATCCAAATGTGAAAAGGAATTTATAACAGTTGGCACCTATGCACTTAGGGGATGTTGCTCAAAAGTTGCAATTGATCGCAAGTTGTAGTTGATCAGAACGTGCCAATCAAAATCATTGTTTCATGCGTGTCTTGTTAAATGCGCATGCCGTGCGCGAATGAAATTGCATGTTACACTTTGCAAAGTTGCAGTTGATTTGCAGTTGATTTTGAGCAACACCCCATAAGGGGTGCAAATTGTAACGCGCATTTCCATTCGCGCGTGGTGTGCGCATTTAACAAGTGGCGCATGAAACAATGATTTTGATTGGCGCGTAGCGATCAACTGCAACTTACGATCAATTGCAACCTTTGAGCAACACCCCATTAGTCTCTTAGTCAAAATGCTTGGCCGGCTGTTTTTTTATTGTGTGAATTCTGTTATTTTTTTTAATAATGATAATTAAAAGGATTACCAGTAACACTTTTAAAGCACCAAACTGATAATAAAGAATTCTCAATGTGTTGTTAAGCTAGGAACAAACACTGTTCGGTTATTTTCATAAATCAAAAGTTTGTCGTATCTACTTATATTGATCTATCATTTTCAAACCTTCTAGGCGTTGGTGTAGTAGATGGTCTACTGTATGCTGTGGGTGGCCACGATGGCCCTATGGTTAGGAAGAGTGTTGAGGTGTACAACCCAGACTCCGATAGGTGGACGCAGGTAGCGGACATGACGCTTTGCAGACGTAATGCANAGGTGTCGGAGTAGTGGATGGTCTACTGTATGCTGTGGGTGGCCATGATGGCCCTATGGTTAGGAAAAGCGTTGAGGTGTACAACCCAGACACATATAGGTGGACGCAGGTAGCAGACAGAGATTAATTACAGATGACATACAACATATTAATCAATTTTTTTGTTTTACCCTATGCTAATTCACTAAGCCTCTCTAACATTTGTCCATAATTTTCACATCGTCTAGGCGTTGGTGTAGCGGATGATCTACTAAATGAGGAAGTAAAAGGTAGCAAACAGAGATTAATTACACATGACATTCACTGTTCATTTTTATGCCTCTGCTAATGTTTGGTGGTGCCAGATGTATTATTTTTTTGTTTCCACCATCCCAATTTACTTAGCCTTTCCAATATTGTTCCATCATTTTCAAACTTATTAGGGGTCGGTGTAGTGGATGTTCTACTGTATGCTGTGGGTGGTCATGATGACCCCATTGTGAGGAAGAGCGTTGAGGCATACAACCCAGACTCAGATAGGTGGACGCAAGTAGCAAACAGAGATCAATTACAGATGATATGCGACATATTATTTTTGTTTGCTTTTATATATACACGTGAACCTCCCTAACATTCTTCCATCATTTTCTAACATTCTAAGGTGTCGGAGTAGTGGATGGTCTACTGTATGCTGTGGGTGGCCATGATGGCCCTATGGTTAGGAAAAGCGTTGAGGTGTACAACCCAGACACATATAGGTGGACGCAGGTAGCAGACAGAGATTAATTACAGATGACATACAACATATTAATCAATTTTTTTGTTTTACCCTATGCTAATTCACTAAGCCTCTCTAACATTTGTCCATAATTTTCACATCGTCTAGGCGTTGGTGTAGCGGATGATCTACTAAATGAGGAAGTAAAAGGTAGCAAACAGAGATTAATTACACATGACATTCACTGTTCATTTTTATGCCTCTGCTAATGTTTGGTGGTGCCAGATGTATTATTTTTTTGTTTCCACCATCCCAATTTACTTAGCCTTTCCAATATTGTTCCATCATTTTCAAACTTATTAGGGGTCGGTGTAGTGGATGTTCTACTGTATGCTGTGGGTGGTCATGATGACCCCATTGTGAGGAAGAGCGTTGAGGCGTACAACCCAGACTCAGATAGGTGGACGCAAGTAGCAAACAGAGATCAATTACAGATGATATGCGACATATTATTTTTGTTTGCTTTTATATATACACGTGAACCTCCCTAACATTCTTCCATCATTTTCTAACATTCTAAGGTGTCGGAGTAGTGGATGGTCTACTGTATGCTGTGGGTGGCCATGATGGCCCTATGGTTAGGAAAAGCGTTGAGGTGTACAACCCAGACACATATAGGTGGACGCAGGTAGCAGACAGAGATTAATTACAGATGACATACAACATATTAATCAATTTTTTTGTTTTACCCTATGCTAATTCACTAAGCCTCTCTAACATTTGTCCATAATTTTCACATCGTCTAGGCGTTGGTGTAGCGGATGATCTACTAAATGAGGAAGTAAAAGGTAGCAAACAGAGATTAATTACACATGACATTCACTGTTCATTTTTATGCCTCTGCTAATGTTTGGTGGTGCCAGATGTATTATTTTTTTGTTTCCACCATCCCAATTTACTTAGCCTTTCCAATATTGTTCCATCATTTTCAAACTTATTAGGGGTCGGTGTAGTGGATGTTCTACTGTATGCTGTGGGTGGTCATGATGACCCCATTGTGAGGAAGAGCGTTGAGGCGTACAACCCAGACTCAGATAGGTGGACGCAAGTAGCAAACAGAGATCAATTACAGATGATATGCGACATATTATTTTTGTTTGCTTTTATATATACACGTGAACCTCCCTAACATTCTTCCATCATTTTCTAACATTCTAAGGTGTCGGAGTAGTGGATGGTCTACTGTATGCTGTGGGTGGCCATGATGGCCCTATGGTTAGAAAGAGCGTTGAAGTGTACAACCCAGGCTCAAATAGATGGAGGCATGTACCAAACAGATATCAATTACAAATGATACTCAACCTAAATAATTTTTGTTTTACACCTCAATTCCCTGTAACACTTCCGCATTTTTTTCCTAAGGTGTTGGTGTAGTGGATGGTCTACTGTATGCTGTGGGTGGCCCAATGGTTAGGAAGAGTGTTGAGGTGTACAATCCAGACTCAGATAGTTAATCGCATGTAGAAGACAGAAATTAATTACGGCTCACATTCAATTATTTTTGTTTTTACACCATCCAAATTTGCTCCCACATTATTCCATCATTTTCAAATGAAGAGCGTTGAGGTGTACAACCCAGACTCAGATAGGTGAACACATGTAGCAAACAGAAATCAATAACAAATGACATTCATTATCAATTATTTTTGTTTTACCCCATTCCAATTCACTGTAATACTCTGCATTGTTCGGTAATTTTCAAACCGTCTAGGTGTCGGTGTAGTGGATGGTCTACTGTATGCTGTGGGTGGCCACGATGGCCCTATGGTTAGGAAGAGTGTTGAGGTGTACAACCCAGACTCGGATAGATGGACGCAGGTAGCGGACATGACGCTTTGCAGACGTAATGCAGGTAACTATAATTAAGAATTGTCATAGGTTCTTGTGCACTAGCGCTAATTTCATCGGAAGTCCCAAGGTGCTCCACCAGGTAGCATATTTACCCTGGGCTTAGGAGTGCAGCTGTTAGCAGCAAGATGTGCTTCAAGGAATAAGTTCCTTTGATTAGTCAAGATGAAATAATGTGGTTCATGTTCTAGATTTTCTTCCTTCAGTTATATTTTTATTCTTCTGACAGAAATATATTTAAATATGATACTACTATTAATTGTTACTGCAACAACTAATCTAATATTCATGTGCTGTAAGTGAATGAAGAAAATAAGATGAACAAACTGAAAATTTTAGTTTCGATGATGCCATCATGGATTATGCCAAAGTTGCCAACTCAAGGATGTCCGTTAGTGGTGAAAATGGCAAATTTGGAAATTCAGAACTTTCAAACAGATCTTCTTTTTCTCCATTTACTGACAAGACAGCAATGTCTGGTGTAAGTTCCCCTTTAATATATTCCTTTTCACTATCTCTTCAGGCGTTGCTTCGGTAAACGGTCTCTTGTACGTGGTCGGTGGTGACGACGGAACATCAAACCTTGCCTCTGTAGAATGCTTTAATCCAAGAACTGATAACTGGTCACTGGTTCGCTCCACGATGACCACCGGCCGAAGCTATTCAGGAATCGCAACCATAGACAAAGTGACATTATTGAATGCATATCGCGAGGGGAACTCATTACAATGGGACCCAGAGAGTATGAAGACGGAGGGAGCATACGCACAGTTACCGAACCCATGATTAAATATTACTTGATATGAGAGGGTGCTACACAGATTGACTATAGAGACCTATCGCTATTTTCCGGTTCTGTGATTGGGCAATCGCCACCGTAGACAAAGTGATATTATTGAATGCATATCGCGAGGGAATGTGTATCGTGAGAGAAAGTTGATACAGTGGGACCCAGAGAGTATGAAGAAGGAGTGACCATACGCACAGCTACCGAACAAATGAAGGATAGTTGGTTGATATGGGAGAGTGCTACAGACATTGACTGAAGGGATGTATCTTTTATATATTCAGGTTCTGTTATAGGCTACAAGCTTGCATTGTAAAGCATTACTCAAGACTAAAGGAGTATATGTCCTGTTACATGACTTGTGATATGTTTTTTGTTAAAGAGTGTAGCCAGAAGAGATTGTATGTCCAGCTACTGAAGCCATGATGAAATGTTTGTTGATATGGAAGAGTGCTACACACATTGACCAAAGGGACCTATGCCCATATACATATTCTATCATTGGGTATAAGCTCGCTTTGATAAGTGTTAGACATGCCGAAAGGAGTGGATGTCTTGTTACCCAGCTTGGAATAGGGGATTTTTTCAAGAGTGTACTTTTTTCCTTTTGTGTCTATCATCTACTACAAGGATCAAGAAGTGTAAATGAATTTGGTGATAGCATTATTTTAGGAAAACGTGATCCAACCCTGTGAACCTGGACACTTCTATCAGATGAGAATAGCTTTGGAAAAGAGTTGTATGTTCAAACATGTGCATGTAGTTTATGATTCTGCATGTGAAACAGATAGTTTGAAGAAAGAATGAGCATCAACTTAGACAAACCATCCCCCCTCAGCATTTTTGCATGGCTAGATAATCCTGTTGGATTGAAAAACGCCCAGACAATCTCAACAACAACAACAACAGCTACAGAGATTGTCGTTGCTTAGTATACTCAAGCCCATTCCCATGTTGGATGTTGCTTTTTGATATGTGAAAGTGCTCCGCATTTTATCAAGGACACTGTGCTTCAGATGAAGTGAAGAGATGCCAACCGTTCTTGAATATGCATGAGGTGTAGTTTCATGTGAATTAAATACTTTTATCACAAGTGAACAGGTGATAATGATAGTAATAATGCGTCTTATATACCCAGGGTAGCCTCTTTAGTTCTTTGAACTGTTATCCCAGCAGGCCCTACAATAACATAGAGCTATATTTATTATCCCTGTTTATTAGATTCCAGCAGATGGCAGTATGGTTATTGTTGCCATGTACCTCTCACTTGTGTTTAGCTGTTGCATTATTCACATTTTAAATTTGACCTCATGCATAATCCAGAACATTGGTATTTCTGGTAATTTCAAGCCCATCCCCATGTTGAGTGTTGTTGTTTTTTATCATGTGATGGTGCTGCACATTTTGTTGAGGATTCACGGCTTCATTCTGAATGCATGGGTATCGAGTTCCGTATTTGCAAGTTAATGATTTCATTGTTATTTGAGTCATTCCATAGGATTGAGGCAACGTTTTCATGGAAACTTTTTCATGCCCATGTCATGCAAGTTTTCACGTTTTGAGTTCACTTAACCCTAACTTACCTGGGCTATTTCGAGAGGTGATATTCCTGGGGGGGGGGGGCCATTATGGCCCCCCCTTCAGATCTCGGCCGCGGATCGCGCAATCGCCGTGAAAATTTGCACGTGGATAGAGTATCATGTAAACTACATAAATGCATATTCAGATTTCTAAAAAATATTGTTATTGATTTGTTATTAATTAATTATGCTAATTTATGCATAAAATCATATTTTTGGCTCCAAATCACTATTTAGA
>BQKZ01001312.1:73517-84362 GCA_036244855.1 Temnopleurus reevesii
CTGCTTAACATAGAAGTATCCACATTTGTGTCTATGTTAAGAGGATGCCACAAGGAGGTAAGATGTCTTGGCAGGAAGAGGCTAACTAAGACCATTTTGTGCAAATGGACCCTGTTCTCTACTCTTTCAAGTAACAAACACAAGTTATGTCATGAAAAGATGTAAGAGCTAATTAAACAAAGAATAACAAAACTTTCATGAATGGCTTACTTTTTACATGCTATTTGTTGTACAAATATTCATATTTATTTATTTTGCCAAAGATGTAGGCAGTGTTATGTTTTTTTTTAAGATACAGCTTGAAAACACTGTGCATTATATAGTGAATTTTGTCATTCCTAGCACATTTGTTTAAATACTAGAAAATTTGAAGCTTTATATTAATATTACAAATGACTGAAAACAAATAAAGTGAATGTAAAAAAAAATAACTTTTTTGTTGGCAAGTTCTAAATAGTACAGCCTGCCAATAGCCGTGAGGTCAATCGCGTAACCCACTTGATTTTAAAATTTGGCATGTCATTTCGATTTCTTTTCCTTTTTCTCCTGATATTGAATATTGTACTGATCATGATCTATTTTTTTTTTTTGGGGGGGGGGGGCTTATTTGCAACATACCAGTAAATTATTAATAAAAGCAAATTTGTTGAAATCACTTCTGAATAAGTACACTGCTAAAAAAGAGTTAGGAGTCGCTCGTAGATGTGTATATAGATTTTACATGAAAGATTTATATGTCTGGAAATAACCAAATGCAATAGTTTTGAATAAAACTAAGGACACTGCAAAGCAAAATTGGTTGGCTGCCCAGGAGTGGCGAACCGTCTCAAAATGGCACAATCTGAACAATTAAAAAGTGACTCCTAACTTTCTGTGAATAGTCTACTAGACATAATTATTTGGGAAAAGAGATCCTTGTAGTAATTTATGGTATTGGACTTGCCAGTTATTGTTAACAAAATCTGATTATTATGAGTTGAATCAACTTAAGTATACAATGGTTTGAATCATGCAATAAATAAGTGCTATGTTGAGCTTCATTGTATATTTGTATTGACATGTGTAAGAGCTGATTAAAAACATTTTGGTAAAATTGTCACCAATCAAGTACATGTATGTTTCCGTTTGCGATTTATTGGACAAGTGAACATATGGTTGGGCCAACAAAGTTGACCTTTTGGGACAACATTTTTATGAATAGTACACAACAGTTATACAGTGGAATCTTGGTATAAGGAGATCTTATGCAAGTATATTCCTGATATAAGGAGTTAATATTTTGGTCCCAGCTCTTTATTACTCATTGATTTGTTTTACCCTGCTGTAACAAGATTACTGCTGTAACAATGTACATGTATTTTTGATGGTTCAAATTTCGTTGTTATACCGAGATTTCACTGTATAGCGCCCTCCTGCATTAAATAACCCCGTTTGCTGAGGTAGCATTAGAGAAAGGGTCACCAGTCGTTCGCAGAGTCATGCGTACCTCTACATACAGCTTCATGAGATAAACCCCTGGTTTGTATTTCATAATGCTGTTCATAGACCTACATGTATGCTCGACTCTGGGAATGACTGGTGACCCTTTCCAACACTCTATTCTAATTCTTGTCGCTGATTCACACCTGAGAAAGTGTTACCAGTTGTACGTAGAGTTGTGCGTAAATTAAGAACAGCTTCATGAAGAAACAAATCCCCAGGTTGTTTTTCATATAGCTGTTCAGAGAGAGAGAGAGAGGGGGGTGATAGGAGGAGAAATAGCTTAAACTTAACTTGTGAAGGGGCGAAAACAATACAAGGTATGGAGTCATCTTATGCAAGGATCTTTGTACAAAATACACAAACAAATTTCAAGCTACTTTATACAACCATATTTTAATTCACAATGAATTAACATTATGGACAGCAATGCCAATACATTAGCAAATAAATCTTGTTATCAACAAACTTCTATAATTTACGGTAAAAAGCAGAAAAAATAATGGGCAAATCTTTATCCTATTTTGTGTGAATTCTCATGTACATATAGAAAATACACCAATCGAGATAAAATACACCAATCGAGACAAAATAAGAATCAAATATAAGGAAAACTATTTCTTGAAATAAAATCACAAAACGAGAGGAAAGAAAGGACATGCAATTAGCAAATTTTACATACAGTAAGTTATAGTTTTATGGACTCGCCAGACCAGAGTATCTGATTTGTTAGTACAACAAAACTGATTGGTCAAATATCTTGCCATCAAATGCAACTTTCTTGCAACATCCTATTGGTCTTGAAAAAATATTTAACTAGAGCGAAAGTAAAAAGTCTCTGGTTACCTGTTATCACTTTTAAGCCAAGAAAAATGAAATTCCAGTGGGATTAAAGCACCATATTCATTGTTCTGAGCTTTTATTATGATAACAGGTACACAAATTTAGACTTGCACCGTATATTACCGCAATTCACATACTGCCTACCGGTACTTGCTATGTATCACAAAATACTTCAGAATACTCAATTCATATTGCAAAAAATTTAGTCATAATATTGTAATAAATAATCTTTATTGGACTGATGTTGGATATAGTAGGTACTCCACACTTTGAGCAAACTTTTGTTTTTGCCTCATCAGATTTTTAGATTATCTCTAAAACCTCGACTCTGTTCTCGTAGATAAAAGAGATTGCGATCAATTGCAAATCTTCAGTACATGGTTTCCTATGAACGTACAATTGATATCAATCGTACAATCGCTGGGAAAGCTGTATCTTACGGGGCCCATTTCATTACTATGGACAGACTAGAATCTGATACGGAAGCAGCGTAGTCTTGAAGTCCCCTACTTATTGATATAATTCCTTATAGCTGGAGCACAAAGCAAATTCCTTTTAATTACGACTATCATAACTGTATAAATACATTGCACATTGCAAAGACTATTAGTGCAAGGGAAGGATATAATAATTATAAAAACAATCTGTTGAATGACCATTAAAGGGAAACCAACCCCTGGGATTATCGTGGTCTCATTGAATGAAGAAAAATCAGATGAACAAACTGTGAAAATTTGAGCAAAATCGGACAACCTGTTCAAAAGTTATGACTTTTCAAAGTCTAATGGATATTACAATCCCTACCGCTCATGGGGATCCGTGCGATCGGCAAATTCGGCGGAATCCATGACGTAATGTCGGACAACTCCTCATTCACTCTGTATACAAGTTTTTACCTTTTCTCCCTTTTTTCGGAAAATTAAACAAAATGACAATTTCTGGTTGGGGTATAGCATTTCTGTATTGATTCTGCAGGTATTTTGAGAAGAATGATGTTGCAACCTTACGCTAAATTTTATATTAATCCATTAATCCATTTTTAAAATTCTATGTACAAAGTGCATAAGGAATTGTCCGACATGACGTCACACATTTCATCGAATATGCCGATCGTACGGATCCCCATCAGCGATAGGAATCGTCAAATCTCAGTGACTTTGAAAATTCATAATTTTTGAACGGGTAGAACGATTTTGCCCAAATTTTCACAGTTTTTTCATCTGATTTTTCTTCATTCAATGAGAGCACGATAATTCCAAAGTCCGGTTCCCCTTTAAATGAATATACAATACTATACAAAAGCCAATCACACAAAATGCAATAGTAAATTTGTTAAGTCTATCAAAAATCACTTTTCAGAGTCCACTCAAACCAAATAATTATTTCCCTTGCTGTACAAACGAAACAAAAAGATTTTGAAACTTCATTTTATCAGACATTACTTTTCCAGGGTCATGCTCATTGTGGGAAAATACAGTGTTCTTCTTGAAATTGCTCATAGCAATTTGACTGGATTCTCTTGGGGATTCTGATTTATACTTCCTGTCTGAAATCAATTGATCAATAAAACATGAATAAAAGGTCAAATTCAGTATAATTCATTGCTTTTCCGAAATTGCCTCCTTGCCTATATTTTGTACAGACACTGTCTACTTGTCTGGTTTCAGTTAAAAAGTAATTTAAAAGATAAACTGCTCCTGGAAATTTCCAATTTCCAAATTCTTGTGGTTTTTATATGAAGAAATGTTGCACAATGCTCACCTTGTTTAGAATCTTGCATGGACAAATAATAAAGAATAAAGTTAATAATCAGTGAGGAATAAATCAAGTGCAAGTGAAAAAACAATATCTGTGTAATATATAACATACATAAACACTGAGCAGAAAGGACAAAGTCGTTGAACAAAGTTAACAACTTCATTCAAGCATACACAATATTCAAGATCACAAAAGAAAATAGCTTCCCTACAGCCATTGATTCACTGAACACATGTTTGACATTTCTCAGCAGAATAAGAGGGAAGGAAGTTTCATTTCTGCGCATATAGCTATTGTGAGTGCTTCAATGAAAGGCTCGCCTGCTTCATGTGAAAGTGATTGGTGCATAAATGAACAAATGCTTATTAATGGGCCATCACATATCCATTCCCAGTGCCCATACAATTCAATAGCAAACATGAGTTTTCATTATAACATAATATGGCCGTTTCAATTTCATTCGATTAATCACAGTCACAGTCGATCGAAAGAAGTACTGTATGTCATAGTTTTGCGCGTCTGCTCATTGTTACGTGCATAACTAGCTGTCACGTAACAACAAGCAGACGTGTAAAACTACAACGTACTGCTTCCAGTCGACGTGCCCTTCGTCATAGTTGACTGAAATAAAGAGTACCATAATATTAGTAAGCAAATCTTCCCAAACATATCAATGAAGGCATTGTTTACGAGAAATGAACAATTCTACATCAATAAATAATGAAATTTCATTTTCATGAAGCGCAACTCCAATTCCTTAACTGCTATACGAGTCCAACGACGAATATGCGAAAGCCTCATTAATGGCATTCATCAGAGGTACTGGAATGGTTTTGTCAAACAAATCTTTTAGGAGGCAAGGTATTGTGCAAGGACAATAGCTTGTTACCCAAAAGCTTTGTGTAATAAAATGTTCCAGTGCCACTGAGATTCACTCCATCAAAATAAGTGAGTTGACTCTTTTTGGAGAAGGATCTTTACTCAAAATCAAATACCCATTAAGAAAAACAAATAATTCACCAAACAGAGCCAAAGTATGAACAAAACATACAGTCAAACCTGTCTACAAATGCCACCCCGAGGGCAGCAGAAAAAATGGCCACTGTAGACAGGTGGCCTCTATAGACAGGTTCTATAACATGCATTTCCACCTGGAGGGAGTCAATTTAAGTGGCCATGATAGACAGGTGGTCACTATAGACAGTGGCCACTATAGACAGGTGGTCACTATAGACAGTGGCCACTATAGACAGGTGGTCACTATAGACAGTGGCCACTATAGACAGTGGCCACTATAGACGGGATTGACTGTAAATATAAACCACTTGCACAATAAATGCTATGGAACATGCAAATTGTCTGTGTAACATGCAAGTTCCACTTTTTTAAAACACACAATAGCCTTGCATAAATATATTTCTTCTCTCATTCATCATTATTTGACTATATCAGTGTGAGCAGACAGTACAAAGAATTTTGGAAAAAATAAGCAATTTCATTCAAGCATTCATAATAGCACGATGAGCACAAAAGAAAGAACCCTCACTATTCAATGTGCGACACCTGTTTGACATAATTCAGAGGGAGGGAAATTTCTTTTGTGTGTATCAAGCTTTAGTGAATGCCTGAATAAAGCTGTTTACTTTGTCCAAAATCCTTTGTCCATTCTGCTCATGGTGTACAGACCATGGAGTTTTATTTTTTTTGACAAAATGTCCTTTCAAAGCACTCATCTGCGTGAAAAAGGAAAGGAAAGAATGTAGTTTAGAGGCGTGTATCATTCAATTCTGATCGCCATCTTAACGTCTCCATCCGAAAGACGGTACGCGACCAGGCTTCGAACCCACAGGCAGGAACTAACCCAAGTCTAGGACTGTCCCGAACAGCTAGATTTCAGGCGCACGCCACGACGCCTCAGTCAGAGATAGGGAGCCCACTTTTATATTGTTTACAAAAATGTACTCCTCTTCTGCCTGTTGCATAAAACTTTTTGCCATAAATTGTACCATAGACTTCTTTCACACAGGGGGAAATTGCGCTGTAGTTTTCTATAGCATGATAGCAAACAGTTTTCTGCAGCAGAGCCAAGATATGATAAGGTTTTACTTTAAATTCAATGTTATTAGTCGCATATATTATTGGATTCAACTTAATTTTTTCCTAACTTATATCTATCCTTCAGTATCCTAATATAACTAGCAGAATCCCATTCATTTAATTGGTGCCGAATCCACATAATGTATGGTATGCCATTGTACATGTACAAGGATGGTCACCAATTGATTCACCTTTTGGATCGCAATCTGTATGAATTTTAGCGCTTAACAGTTATAATCGATCCAACTATTGAACCTATCATACAAACAAATGTGTCTTTTTTTGGAGGGGGGGGGGAGGATATCAATAAACATATGCTTAGGATAACCATTAATTTCTTAGAATATTAGACTTGCAGCATGCGGAAGTGACTACAACACCATTTTCAAAGCTAAAACCAATCTGGCAAGAATCAAACTTTATGAAAAGATACTAGAAGAAGATAATCCCAATCCTAAACAATTATGTACAATTTTTCTAAAGTTAGTGAGATTAGTTGTGAAAAAATCTTTCCTGGACTACTTAGGCCTGGGTTGTGTATCATAAATCTGTTCGTAAATGAGATTCTAAGCATTTTCAAAAACACATTCAAGCTTTTTTCATCTTATTTTTATTGCAAAACCATATTCCTAAAGTTCAATGATTTTCATACCTATACTCTCAAGTCCTAAACCTGAAAGAAAGATTTTTTTTTTTCTCAATGTTTGTTTGACGTAAAAATGGAAACTTGCCATGGCTAAATTTTTAAAACCATTCACGGACCACCTTGTAACTATGGCAAGCCATTTGGGTTAATCTGGGGGCCATTTCATAAAGATTAGTCGGTGCGAAAAGAGCGGATTTTCTGACAGTTGCTATAACAACAGTCAGCAGCAGTGGTTTTAAGCCAATCAGGATCAAGGATTTCACTGGATTTGTCTCCACTGACTAATGTTGCTGAAAAAAGTTTCATGAAATGGCCTCCAGGTATGGCAGGCCATTGGGGGAAGATGTTTGCAGAGAAGGCTCAGAGGCTATTAAAGCTGGGAGGAGTACAACACACCATTCATTCATCTCAAGGCATGGCATATTTGTGTGTCCATTCTTTAGCTATGCTATTATACTTGGGCCTGTCCGTCTTGTACACGCGGGCTATGTCCGGCACCAGAGGGTCATCGGGATTAGGGTCCGTCAGCAAAGAACAAATCGATAGAAGAACTGATGGATAAAAAAAAGAGAGATGGATAAAAATGGGTTTAAATAGAAAAATTGACGAGATGCAAAGTTGAATTTTCCATGCATACATTCGAAAATAAATGCAATATATCATTTGCAACCTATATTATAAAATGTTTTTCTCTTATAACAGTCATCTCAAAATTTCATTGGTAGAAATTAAATTTGACCGCCAGCTCCACTTTGCTTTTCCTATTCAAATGTTGAACACCAACCAACGTAGCAGTGACTCTTTATTATCTTTTGGAATGATGCGGTCAGGAATCGAGCCCAGGACTTCCCAGTTGTGAAGCAAGCACTGTATCGTTTCAGCATGCTCATTGCACAAATGAGGGTTTAATTATGCATATGTTGCTTTACCTTTTGAAATTGTAAGAGCCGGAGACCACTGTGATCTGAGGATGTCTAAACAGATGCTTCCATTGCTGTTGATGTTGGGATGGTAAATCTTTGTTGTGAAAGAAACCTGCAAAGAAAAAATTCATACATTTGCTCAGTATTCATTTCATTCATTCATTCATTCATTCATTCATTCATTCAATATGGTTATCAAAAATACTTTCATCGCAGCCGGAAGGGCTGAATTGGCATAGTATACAAAAATACAGAATTTAAAAATACGCTTGAAAACAGAGTTTCCAACCATTTTGGAATATTGATGAGATTTGTTATGAAAATCAAGGGTTTATTTCCCTGACAGCATCACTAGGATTTGTTTTTGCTTTTTCGTAAGGTTTTTGTACCGTAAAACATTTTTTTCAACCACATTGTCATTTGAAATTCAATTAATTCATTGATTTCACTTTCCTAAAAAGATCAATGACGAAAGTTCAGTTCATGACATATGACCATCGTTACAAAATAAGAAAGTGGGGAATCATAAAAGCTAAGAGGCTTGATGAAAAAGATCCCAATTAATATAAATTACTGAATATATTTCTTGAAGATAAAAACAGATGAAATAACATACATGTAAGGTAAGTTAATTGTTTATCCTTTGTATACTGAAATGAAATCAAACAGAATACTCCATAACAGCTGACATTTCTGCACAAATAGCAAACTTTCAAATGATGACTTAACATCTGATCTGACAAATTAAAAAAAAACAGATGTTATATTTAGTTTCATGCCTCAGGGATGGTAAAGAAAATACTTACTTTTGGAGGTTTAAAGGGGTAGTCTGTGGGAAAGTTGATATTGAGATAAAATACACCATTTTCATATGCACTGTGCTCTGGTCCCATTATCGTGGCTTGCCAGTTAAATACTAAAACAGAAAATAGAGAAAGAAGGGATTCATTGTGAATTTACAATAAAAATAAGATTAGTAAATTGCAACAAATGGACCATTCCACATTACGTAAGTTACATTTCAGAGAAAAATTTGGGCATACAAGAGGTATTTCTGTTCTTATCCAACTGCAAGAGAGGTTTTGATTACATTGTGGTAGACCCTTGCGATGGACTCTTTAATTTAAAGATATATTCTGGTATTTGTTAAAAAAATAAAATACCGTAAATGTTCACAGAATCGCACAAAATGTGAGAAGAATGTTCAGAACTATGAATAAATAATATGTGCCAAAGTGTTTTGCAAGAAAATGTATAATGNTTCAAGAGTGTACCTTTTTCCTTTTGTGTCTATCATCTACTACAAGGATCAAGAAGTGTAAATGAATTTGGTGATAGCATTATTTTAGGAAAACGTGATCCAACCCTGTGAACCTGGACACTTCTATCAGATGAGAATAGCTTTGGAAAAGAGTTGTATGTTCAAACATGTGCATGTAGTTTATGATTCTGCATGTGAAACAGATAGTTTGAAGAAAGAATGAGCATCAACTTAGACAAACCATCCCCCCTCAGCATTTTTGCATGGCTAGATAATCCTGTTGGATTGAAAAACGCCCAGACAATCTCAACAACAACAACAACAGCTACAGAGATTGTCGTTGCTTAGTATACTCAAGCCCATTCCCATGTTGGATGTTGCTTTTTGATATGTGAAAGTGCTCCGCATTTTATCAAGGACACTGTGCTTCAGATGAAGTGAAGAGATGCCAACCGTTCTTGAATATGCATGAGGTGTAGTTTCATGTGAATTAAATACTTTTATCACAAGTGAACAGGTGATAATGATAGTAATAATGCGTCTTATATACCCAGGGTAGCCTCTTTAGTTCTTTGAACTGTTATCCCAGCAGGCCCTACAATAACATAGAGCTATATTTATTATCCCTGTTTATTAGATTCCAGCAGATGGCAGTATGGTTATTGTTGCCATGTACCTCTCACTTGTGTTTAGCTGTTGCATTATTCACATTTTAAATTTGACCTCATGCATAATCCAGAACATTGGTATTTCTGGTAATTTCAAGCCCATCCCCATGTTGAGTGTTGTTGTTTTTTATCATGTGATGGTGCTGCACATTTTGTTGAGGATTCACGGCTTCATTCTGAATGCATGGGTATCGAGTTCCGTATTTGCAAGTTAATGATTTCATTGTTATTTGAGTCATTCCATAGGATTGAGGCAACGTTTTCATGGAAACTTTTTCATGCCCATGTCATGCAAGTTTTCACGTTTTGAGTTCACTTAACCCTAACTTACCTGGGCTATTTCGAGAGGTGATATTCCTGGGGGGGGGGGGCCATTATGGCCCCCCCCAGGTAAGTTAGGGTTAAAAGATAAATTCTTGGCATTATAGCATCAAGATTTGCGATTGATTGCGTAATGGCCAATCTTTGTTGCATGCGCATTATGTTCAATAGACATGTTAGAAGGTCCTGGGTGGTGTTTCACTGAAATAAAAAAGCCTTTATGATCGACTGGTATCCATTCTTGTGCATAAATGATTGATTATAGTATGCGCATTCAGCGTTCATATCTTGGTAACACCGTCCAGGTACACCACAAAAATTGCCCCAACCCTATGGAATGATCTATTTATAAGCCAAAGCCATCATTATGAGCTTTTATTTAAATAGTTACGTTTAGGATGTATTTATAAGTGTTTGTTATATTCAACTCGCGATAATGGTGCAATGGGGCTGAATTGGTGACTTTTCTTGCTTTTGTAAATCCAATCAATGATTCTGCAACTTCTATCCATTTTCAACAATGTATGCGGATATCTTGATTGTTTGTTTTTTTGTCGTAGGGTCTCCAAGGACAATAGTGTTTCAATCACGATGGAGTTACCCTGCTGAAATAAAACTATGAAATAAATAGATAGTTTTGAAAATGGATTTTAGCAAGAAGTATTTACTTTCTGCCATTTTTGATGGTTCAGTGGGGATTGTTGCTGGGGTCTCTGAGGACAACAGTGTTTCAATCACTGATGGAGTTACCCTATTGAAATAAAACATATAAATAGATGATCATGTGACCAAATTACGTTTTATCCATTCCCTGACAATACGTGCCTTTACTGTTGTTCATATCAGGGA
>BQKZ01001312.1:112059-124612 GCA_036244855.1 Temnopleurus reevesii
GATTTGTGTAACAAAATTCATGTACGTGTACATATAGGCCTTATTTTTATGGGAATCAGAGACTGCAAACTTATTTATCCTAAGTAATAGCTGTTTCAGAAAAAGTGTATGACCTTGCTTTTTGTGGGGTCTTTTTTCACATGTCTGGAAAAAAATGTTAAGTAATATCATAGAACCGGATATCAAATGAGATGCATTTATAACACAAATACTACTGTCAGCGATTGATACGGAAAAATCCCCAAGGTAAACTTCATTTGCAGGACATGAAGGCAGTGTGCTTGTGAATGTAACAGTTTTGTAGTATCCATGTACAAACTCACTGCTGATGATATGAGATAAGGAATAATTTAACAAAATGAAACTTGTACAGTCTAACCTCGTTATAGCGAGGTCGTTGGGACCAGAGAAATTATTAAACTTCTTTATATTGGAATCTTGTTTAATATCAGGGCCAAAATACAACAAAATACAAAGAGATGGGACTATGGAAATTACCCTGTTTATCAGTGCTCTTTATAAGAAATTTTGACTGTATATATATTTTTAATTATGACATATCTTGTACAGTGTAGCTTCGAGATTTCTCATTTGATGGAAAACATACTGATTTTTCAATACGAAACATAGGAACCTCCACACATGTAACATCAGTGACACATACTTGTTTGTGATTGGTTATTGCGCAATCTCAACCAAGTTTGCTGTTGCTGTTTGGAAATATCCTGAATGGGAATACCCACAGAAAGTGACTCATTTCGTGGTAATATCACAATCTCAAAGTCTTTTCTCCATTAGACTGATCGCAATGGTGTAATTTGTTGTGCTAAAACACTTTTAAGTGCCCCCTTCCCCCATCAAAGAAAAACACAGCAAACATACCTGCAAAAATAACAATAATAAACATGCATGCTCCTATTCAGGAAATTTCCTGATATCAGGAAATTCAGTTTTTAAGAGATGGTTGTTTTGTACATGTAATTTACGATCTCAAAGTCTCTTTCCAAATAACTGATTGCAATGTTTTACTTTATCGTGCTTAACATTTTATACACACCACCCCAATATTCTAAACAACACTTATGCAAAAAGATGATGATAGTTAATAAACAGATTCCAGTTTTCAGGCAATTTTCTCACCATTTCAGGAAATATGATTTCTTCTCTGAATAAAGCACCGGCCTTTAGAATAAACAAAAATAAAATTTTATTTTTGTGAGCTGAATTTGAATTCAGCTTATCCATAATTAATGATGTAAAAGTCAATGTCATCCGTTTTTACAACGATGTATGTTTATGAATTGCTGTAAACTATTATTAGCAAAGTACAGCAGTACACTAATGGGGTGTTGTTCAAAAGTTGCAATTGATCGCAAGTTGCAGTTGATCGGAATGTGCCTTTTGAACAAGACCCCTTTAGAAGCTTTTTTTTGCTGTGCCAAGGCATGTTTATGAAATGGTTAACCATTTAATCTTTTCATTTTATCTTTCTCCAGGAACGAAAGCAGCACCTCAGCCGCAGCCAGTGCCAGCGTCATTTGGGCGTGGCCTAGGCGGCATGCCCATGGGGCGAGGCTTTGCCCCCAAACAGCAGCCCCAAGCAACTCAGTCTCAGGCACGGCAGTCCCCCCAACGCCACACCCCTTCCCCTCCCCAGAAGACCCCCTCACCACCCCGTCCATCCCCCTCCCCTATGGAGAGCGGTCGGTCATCTGCTGCGTCATCCGTCCCGTCATCCCTTGCTCCCACCCCTACCCCTGGAATGGGTCCTGGGGGAGATCGACGTAGGTATGGAACACTCGATGAGAAGATGGGACATCTATCCCTGGAAGATAAACAGATCCACGGGTCAGCAGGAAGAGAGTAAGTGGAATAATATTAATAGCTTCAGCTGTCTAATTTTGCCAGTGCCTTGATTCTTTGCTGAGCACTTACTCAATAACTCTTTTCTCTTTTCATTTCTCTAATCAGCACGTAGAGACAAGTGTGTGATATGTGCTTTATAAGTACAGTCTATTATTAGTGATCCATTTGTTCGATTGACACATGTTGCAGTGGTGCCCTTTTGGTGTAAGATTGACATCTAATTAGAACAGAACACATCTCCCAATATGTTAACCTTCTTTGTGTTCTTATGATACCCAAGTCATTTTGCATTGCCTTCTTTACCATCCCAACATTTCGGTTAAATTCTTCTGACTGAATATTATAATTGTCAAGGCCAATGTCCTTTTTTTCCCCCATTTCACTTTGTGTTTGTGTTTGTGGGGCTAATCACCCTTTGCCCTGTGTATTTTTTACGCTCCTGTAACATTTTAAAACTCCAGATTGTGAAAACTAAGAGACCTAATGTAGAGAATACATTTTGATATCCTTTTCGTAAGGCGCCCCTACGGTAAATAGAAAAATAATGCATAGCTGCAAACTATTACTTATTTTTAGCAATCATTACTAATTTGGGCCTCAGATTTGTCAAGTTTTGTGTAAAGTTCAACTAAAGATTACTAATTTTGGCAATATAAGCAAGATGCATTCCAATGTCATATATGCAAAGAGTACTAATTTTTAGCAGGATTATTACGAATTTTCACGGACTCAAGTTGTCAGCTATGATATTGTGTTGTTATGAGAATGTAAGAAATGTGTTACAAAAATGTAACTGAAATTCTTTCATCAATTTTCCTGTGACAGGGTTCGTGCAGCAAGCAACTATATCCGTATCAAATGCTTACACAAAGCAGTCTGGCAATATGCAGTGTCGTATGACCCGCCTGTTGAGAGTAAGAAGGCACGCTTCGGTATGATGTACGACCACGTCGATGTCATCGGGAAGGTCAAGGCGTTTGACGGAGCTGTAATGTTTCTACCACATAAGCTCCCGGAAAAGGTAATATGATTAGCTCTGCTTAATTCAAGCTTCTATAAGCCAAACGTTTTTAAAACAAATCAGGAAAATTATTTCAGTGAATTACATTTATATGGTAAATTTCTTGTGTGAGTTCAATAGATTTCTGTAGTCCCAAGAATTTTGACTTGAGCAGAGTTACTCCTTGCTCGATACAGGAAGCATGTCCACATTTGTTATTTAAATATTTTATTTACGCAAGTAATAAATTGGAGTTCAGGTAGCAGGATTGAAAAGTCACCTTTTTTAGATCGAAGGGTTCCTAACCTATGAGGAAAGTTGGAGCGAATTTTTTCCTCTTTTCCAGTAAAGGAAAATCAGTGTCAATTATGGGGATTTAGATTATTGAAATGTTAGAAATAACACCTAGATTGACACAATTACAGGTTTTCATTAGTACTTGGAGGTCCTATTTGTCTTGCAATATAACATGGTCACGAAGGAAATTCATTATTACTCTTGCAAAAAAAAGTATTGACTTGCCTTTCAAGGGAACTGTGAACACATTTAAATCTATGTGTTACTAGCAATTAATATATATATATTTGTATCTACGGTGCTGATTTGAGACTTAGTGTTATTGATCAAAGCTATTGTTGCACATCATAAAGTTTGTAAAATCTTTTAAATATTGTATCAAGACATTTGCCATTAAACAAATCAAACCTGCCACAACCATCAAGCTTCTTGATGGTCGAGTGGTAAGATACCTGTCTAGGGGGTGTTGTTTAAAATCAACTGCAAATCAACTGCAACTTTGCAAAATGTAACACGCATTTTCATTTGCGCATGGCATGCGCATTTAACAAGACGCGCATGAAACAATGATTTTGATTGGCACATTCCGATCAACTGCAACTTGCGATCAATTGCAACTTTTGAGAGCAACACCCCCTAGGTATTCATGGGCTCGATTCCTACTCAAGTATGCCTGTGAATTTTACCACAGCATCTCAGGAACACACTATCAGTCAGTGTTGGGATCAGGCAATAATGGCTTCAATTATTATCCACCGAACACAAAAATTGTTCTAATATGAATTGAACCCACCCCAGCCATGGGCTTTCAGTGCTCTAGTGGTTAAGACACCTGTCTAATTATCAGGTGTTCATGGGTTTGATTCCTGCCCAAGTATGATTGTGAATTTTATTACAGCATCTCAGTAACGCCCTGTCAATCAGTGTTGGGATCAGGCAATAATTGCTCCAATTATTATCCACCGAACACAAAAATTATTCAATTGAAATTTACACAGTAGCTGTTGCCATTATATGAATCAAACCCGCCGGAGATTATGCATGAATTATCTACCCAACACAAAAATCTTTCATTTGAAATTTACACAGTAGCTGTTGCCATTATATGAATCAGCCAGAACCATAGACATTCTTGATGGTCTAGTGGTTAAGACAACTGTCTAGTCATCAGGAGGTCATGGGTTTGATTCCTATCCAAGTATGCCTGTGAATTTTATTACAGCATCCCAAAAAACGCACGTCAAGCAATGTTGAGATTATGCATGAATTACCTCAATTATTATAAACCCAACACAAAAATCTTTCACTTGAAATTTACACAGTAGCTGTTGCCATTATATGAATCAGTCAGAACCATTGACATTCTCGATGGTCTAGTGGTTAAGACACCTGCCTAGTCATCAGGAGGTCATGGGTTTGATTCCTATCTAAGTATGCCTGTGAGTTTTTTCGTAGTATCTCAGAAACGCACTGTCAGTCGGTGTTTATCCATACTAGGATCATGCAAGAATTGCTTAAATTATTATCAACCCTTACACAAAAATCATTCAATTGAAGTTTACACATTACCTGCTGCTATCATACGAATCAAGCCAGCCATAGCCAGCAGCTCTCGGTGGTCTAGTGGTTAAGACACCTATCTAGTTATCAGGAGGTCATGGGTTTGATTCCTATCCAAGTATGATTATGGATTTTATCACAGCATCTTGGAAATGAACTTTCAATCAGTGTTTATCCATAGAGATCAGGCAAGAATTACTTCATTTATCATGTATTAAACAAAAAAAAATCATCAAAATTGAAATTTACACAGTACCTGCTGCTATCATACGAATCGAGCCCACCACAGACATCAGCTCTTGGTGGTCTTGTGGTTAAGACACCTGTCTAGTCGTCAGGAGGTCATGGGCTCGATTCCTACTGAAGTATGATAGTGAATTTTATCACAGCATCTGGGTAGCGCATTGCCAACCAGTGTTTATCCATATTTGGATATGCTAAGCATTTTATTTACTGACATTATTATCCACTTAACACAAAAATCATTCATTGAAATTAATATAGTACCTGCTGCCATTATACAAATTAAACCTACCATAAGGGGTAGCCCACTCTCTATGATTGTGGCTAACCTGTACATGGAGGTTTTGAGCAGGAAACCTTGCTCATATGTCCCTCCATTGCAAACATTGAGGTTAGAAAAGATTGGTTGATGATACATTCATTAATATTGACAGTTCTGAAACTGAAATCCACATTGCTCTTGCTTACATATATATAGCAAACCAGTGGTATTCCAATTCATGCTGGTGACAGAAGGGAAAGTAGGATTTCTTTAGACTTTCACTGCTTTTTCCTAACCTGTTTATTCTAGTTTCTAACTCTCACTTGATTCAGCACACCTCCTCGCTATCATGTGGATCACGAGTGATGAAAGCCTTGATGAGTGAGCACTCCCTCAGCATCAAAGTATCTGACACTCGCTCGTACTCTTGTACATGCTGCGAGGACTAACATTTAAGGGGAGCGAGAGCAATTGCTATCCTAAAGATCCCCTTAAATGCCTTCGGATGAGTGCTTTATAGTTGTAGTATTTATAGTAGTTGTAACTACTACTACTACTACACGAAGACCCAATTTAGCTCTCATAAATTCTCCTTGAGAGCCTCTAGGTGAGCTATCTATAGCTCCCTTTAAGTTCAGTCCCTGCTGCTGGAAGAACACAAGGAGGGATCAATCTCCGGAACAGTAGATCCCAGATCCCAGCAGAGATGCTGCTCTTATGTGCATGATACTGTAGCTTGATCCATACTCAATTCATTTACAGGCGATTTTGCACCCCTTTCCAAGGCAGCTTGCTATCTTCTATTGAGGATATGGAGCTCGTACTCCCTGGACCCAGAGTGTGCGAAATGTGGCCTAGTCCCTATGCTAGCTATTGCTGGTGATACTCTGCTCCCCGAATGAGGATGAAGGTCTCATCATCTCCATCCTGCCACCTCAACATGTACCCATCGACCAGTGTATATCTTTGACTCACACTATCACATGTCGATGTTTGATTATTAGTGCCTGTTGACTGAGTGTCACAGTTAATGACAGTCTCATTTTATCATGAAGCAAAAGGAGAAGGAGCCAACATCCTTATTGCCTGTCACCATAAGGGCATCTTATTCCATTTCCTTGGAGAGAAAATGTCGCTTCGTTCCTATACTACATGTACCTGGCACTCATGATACTCTGCTTCACACATATAAGGATATAAGTCTCCTTGCCTCTATCTACCCCTACCCTTCACCCCCCCCCCCCTCACACCCACACAAACCAGTATATACCTTTTTGAACTAACATCATCTCACATCAATAGCAAAGTGTTTAGTATAACAAGGAGGCCATTATTGGTGTTTGTCATCACAAGGGCATCTCACCCCTTTTCCTCGAGAGAAAATGTGACCTCATCCTTGTGCTACATGTAGCGGGCGCTAGTGATACTCTGCTCCTCACCTATAAGGATAGTAGTCTCATAGCCTCTATTTACCTAAGCCCCTTACCCCCTCCTACCATCTCACATCAATAGAGCGAGGTTTGGTTATTAGTGCTTGTTGACAGAGCATCACAGATTTTCGAATCATTCCCGCCTGTAGCAAAACATGAAGGAGAAACTGCCTTAGTGAAAAGTGTATGGGGCACAGCTCGAGATATTCATCCCTATAGGGATTTTTGTCATCTATGCTACATGAACATACGACACATTCTAAAAACACAATGGCCTACTCATTGAGACTTGCCTTTGTTGGAGGATTTCATCTCCTTGCAGATTATCTGACATTGCAGAACCCCAATGCGTAATGGCATTGGCAGTATTAACAAGCTTGATTCTATATAATGCCCTCTTTTGTAAGAGTAGATATGAATATCTTTGTTGACCATGGAACGTTATGATACAAATAAGCACCCTCTAGTAATTTATGTCAATCCACAATATTATGGAAACATTTCAGTGTTACAGACTTTTTGTTTCAAATTTTGTGTTTTTGTTGGTACATGTATGTCTTCCATTTAACTATAGAGCTAAGTATTACAGGTAAAAAGGAGCAACTTACTACATCACGTTTCATCTTTTTTTTAATTTACATTTGTCATTAATAAGTTTCAGATAGTATTAATACCAATTCTTGCTTGATTCTTGCAGTGGGTTGAAATATTATCATGTCAGGGAATATTGTAACTTGTTGTCTTTTTCAAATCGAGGAAGGACAAGTAACAGTTTTAAGAACGTATATTGTCAATTCGTATTAAGTTCTAAGATTCTTGGGAAGTATTTGGCAAATTTGACGAAGATTATTTTTTTAGGGTAGATGGGGGGGGGGGGTCTTATACTGAAATTGAAACTAAAATTCCATAGGAACTGCATTACAAAAGAGAAATCAACTTGTATTCCATTCAGACTTCAATCAAGACTTTGCGCTCCTCAATCAGAATGAGAATGCTTTATCGAGTCATGTGATGTGTCATGTGATGGGTCAATCTATTGTTGTGATGTAAAGGGAATTCCATCCCTCCAATTTGTTAACAAAATTTTCTTTCTATCTTGATTCTTGAAATCCGGAAGTTTAAAAATTTCCAGTCTAAGCTAATAAAAGTAGTATACAGATGCTCAGAAATATACATTGTAGTACAGATTAGCTATGTGCAGCGAATGAAAAGAGAATTTAACTGCAGATTGAACATTTGAGCTTGAGGAAACACAAAGCTCATTATTCATGGGCTTTATAAAGGAATTTCCGTAATGCTTATTTCTTAGGACACAACCCTGTTCGAGGATCAGAGCGTTCAGATTAATCATCTGAAGGCCTGATCTTCAGTAAAGTCCCATGCTTCAGATTCTATTGAATCACTCATTCCTTTGTACACAAACCTCCTTTGAATGTCAACCTGGTCTAATGATTTATCAGAAGGCCTGATGCTATCTTGAAGTCCCATACTTCAGATTTTAAAGAAACCCCAAGTTCTCGTCTCCAGGAATTTTGGCACTGGCAATTCATTTTCAGAATGTAACTTTTTTTAAAAGATTGCATCTTTGGTACTTTTCAGGCTATCTGATCAATTCTGACTTGTATTCTGGATTCTCACACACAAGAAGTCTTCCTTGCAAAACACATAGGACCACTCACTGAGACTCGTTAATTGTTTGGAAATTTAATCTCAGACAAAGTGAGGCCTTTTTTAGCTCACAACCAATAGACTTATATCTTGTTGTACAGGTTTCTTGTGTGAAAAGACAAATTTATTTCTTTTCCATCATGTGAGAAAAATCTTCCTAAATTGTCCATTTTCAATAAGTGTTGTGGCAATAAGATGGTGGATTGACATTTTAGATGTTACAAGTACCTTTCCAAAATTTGCACTCTTTCGAATGGCCAGGCTTTGCATTCTTATCATGATGCCCTAGTTTTCCCCAGAGATGTTTTTCTTCAATCTTGCTATCTTACTGAGCAGTGAATGTCTGTAAACATAGTAACATTTAGGCTGTGTTTGGGTTCACAAAGGCACAAATTAGGTGTGTTAGCAGTTGCTAGAAAGTTCACTAATGTTTTTTTTTAGGCCAAGCAGTATTTCTGCACATGGGATATTATATTTTGGCCCAAAGTTGCAAACATTTCCAAGCACACATAAATATGCTTAAGTTTGCAAATCAGTGGCACTCTCATTTCTTTTTTAAAAAATTATTTGTCTTGGATAGCGAACAGTCCACGTATGATTCCTATCATTATTCTATCCGCTTGGATAGTCATGTCCTGTAATTTTATGTGGTCATTCCAAAGATATTCAAGATGCAGAGCAGAGGCAATATGGGGTAGGATAGAACCTTGAGACCGTGTTAGGGAAAACTACATCCAGTCCATGAGGTTGCTGTTGATGCAACGATGCTGAGGAAGACACCTTTTGATGGGAGGAAAAGAAGACAGAAGAAGGAAGAAGAGAAAGAAGATGATATTGGTGATGAAGAAGTAGAATAAGGAGGAGGAGACATAGAAATAGGAATAATTAGAGGGAGAAGAAGAAATAGCAAGAAAAAAATATGGAGAAGAAGAAATAGGAAGTTGAATGAGGAGGAGAAAAAAGAAGACGAAAGGGATGTTTCCCAGAAATGAGGAGGAGGAGGAGGGTGGAAAGAGAAATAGAGAGGGGAGGGTGCCAAGAATTTTGTCATCTGAATGGTAATGACAACTTTTCTGAAGGGTGCAGTAGTATAACAGCAGAAATGGGTGAAAGCAGAAAAAAAGGAGGAGATAGTAGTCATGAAGAAGGAAATGGAGCGACATAATTAGCAGAAGAACATGAAAAAGGATGAGGAGAAACGGCGGCAGCAAAATTGTAAGCAGCAGCAGGAGAAGAAAAAAGTAAAGGCAGTAGAAGTAGTAACAGAAGTCATTCAGCAGACCCGATTGAATTAAAACGACCTCCAGTCTATGACATTGCTGGTGAAGCAATCATGCTGAAGAAAAGGGTCTTGTGCCTGATCACCCTCTGATGGGAAGGAAAGAAAACAGAAGAAGGAAGAAGAGGAAGAAGCTGATATTGGTGATGAAGATTAAGTAGAATAAGGAGATAAATAAGGAGGAGATTGAAGATGAAGGGGAAGTAGCCAGAGAGGGGATGGAGGAGGGAGTGAAAGAGAGATAGGAGGGTCTAGAATTTTGTCATCTGAAATAGAAACAGAAGTTCAGCAGACTTGATTGAAGGAAAACTACCTCCAGTCCAGGACGTCAATGACGCTAGTGAAGCTATGATGCTGAACAAGATTAAGAGTTTTGTGCCTGATCACCCTCTGCTGGGAGCGAAAGAAAACAGAAGAAGGAAGAAGAGGAAGAAGATGACATTGGTGATGAAGAAGTAGAATAAGGAGGCGGAGAAGAAAAAATAGGAAGAAATAGGAAGATGAAGAAGGAAAAAAGAAGACGAGGGAGAAGTAGAAATGGGTGCAGCAGCCGAATCAGTAGGAGTAACGACAGAGGAAGTAGAATAAGGAGAAACAGAGGTGGGGGGGGGGGAGGAGAGAGAATAAAGATAGAAAGAAAGCTTCTGAAATTTTGCATCTGAATGCTAAGACAACTTTTTCAACGGGGTTGCAGCAGTATGACAGCACAACATGGTTCAAGCAGAAGAAGATGAGGAAGGATTAACAGAAGTAAATGAAAAACATGGAAAAGAAGAGGAGAAACAGAAGAAGCAGAAAAAAAAGGAAAAAAAGACAGAAGAAGCTCTCCAGATTTGGCATCTGAAGTAAAATATAACTACTGGGTGCAGCAGTACTACAGCACAATATGGATGAAAAGAAGATGAAGAAGGAGAAACAGAAATAAAAGAAGAACATAAGGTAGGAAGAGGAGGAACAGATGCAGCAGAATCAGAAGAAGTGGAGGTTGAAGAAGTAGAATAAGTATAACTAGAGGAGGGGTGAGGGGGAGAAGATAAAAAGATAGAGAGGGGTCTAGAATTTGGCATCTGAATTGTAAGATGACTTTTTTTTCATGATTCAGAAGTATGACAGCACAATATCGTTAAGGAAAAAGAAGATGAAGAAGGAGAAACAGAAGTAAAAGAAGAACATGAAGATGGAAGAGGAGAAACAGAAGCAGAACAAGTGAAGATAGAAGATGTGGTTAGAGCAGAAGCAGTTTGGCAGAAAAGAAAACTGCTGAAGCCGCCAAAATGGCTGAAGCAGTAGAAACAGAAAGGGTGGCAGAAGAAGTAGAATGAATAGGAGAAGCAGTACAATCAGAAGCAACCAAAGAAGTAAAAGTAATAGAAGCGGCATAAGTAGCAAAGTAGCAAGATTAGTAACAGAAATAAAATCAGAAGCACCAAAAGTAGCAGAAGAAGCAGAAGTAGAAGTAGTAGAAGTAGTAGAATGGCTGGAGAAGGAGAAGAGGCAGCAGAGGAATTATCAGTAGGATCAGCACAAGCAGCAGGAGGAGGAGAAAAAAAATGAAGATGATGACACAGATGATGAAGAAAATGAGAAGTTGAATGTTTGGAAGCGTCATCAGCAAATTAGGCCAACATTTGCTAGAAGTCCCAAATATTTGCTCAAGTATTTATAATTTGTGCTAAATAATAGCAGAAGCAAACACATTTTTTTTCCCAAAGAAAATTGTCAGAAAAATGGGCAATTATTAGATTACTATGTTCACAAACATTAGCTGCTTGGTAAGATACACCCTGAACAAAGCAATAGGGCTGCTCAAGTGTAATTTTGATCACAGCAGAAACATATCAGGGATCATTGGAGTTTTATAAACTCTGTCTCGGGTGACAAATTAACCCATTGACTACTGGACCAGTTAGTCCCTGCACAAAGTCTATGGGAATTGCAGAAGTCAGGAGTTGAGTCTCAATATAGACAACAGCAATGGAATGTTTAGCTTTGATTTGATTAGAGTTAGCCTCTCTCAGTGTAACTAAAAACCAGCCACTCAGTTTGTCAGCAAATTGCAAGCCTGTTGACCATCTATATTCCTCCTTCTCCCACCTACACCCGCTTGAGATATTCTCTTGGTCACTTTATATCCTGCAATACTGGATCTGCTGATAGCCCTGCAGAAAGCGAGAATTTTGGCCAGGGAAATTTGAGCGTGAGGTGTTTGACTTCATTTGTATAAGAGCCAGTGTCTCTTTGTAGCATTATAATATCCAATCTTCTTGGCCAACGTCTCGTAGTGTTGCTGTAATGTCTTTCAGTCAGCACCGACAAGCTTCTTGAGCATCTTATGTACCCTCCTTCCATCACCCATTTGTGGTGTCCTGTTGGTCACCTGACATTCTGACAATACCAATGAAGTATTTAACCATGATTGGTTCAAAGGCAGTGTCTCTGAGTGCCACTATATTACCATCCAGTTAGTTTGTCAGCACTGACCATTTCAATGCCCCCCCCCCCCCCACCCAGAATCCCATTGGCCAATGTCTCAGAGTGTTGCTGTAATATCTTTCAGTCATCATCGACAAGCCTCTTGACCAACACACGTGGTGTGCACTTTGGCACCTGACATTCTGACAATGCCAATTAAGTGTTAAGCTTTAATTAGATGAGAGGCAGTGTCTTGGAGTGCCCCAATGATATCAGCCAGTCAGTAAGTCAGTGTTGACAAGTCTGTTTACTTTTCTAAGTCCCCCCCCCTTCCTTCTCCCACCCAAAATTCTCTTGGCCACTGTCTCTGACAAGCACTATAATATCAGCGAGACAGTTTGTCAGCACCAACAAGCTTCTTTCCCATTTCTATGTCCTGTCCCATCCAACGTTCTCTTGGCCAACGTCTCTGAGTCAGTCAGTCAGTTTGTCTGCACTTACAAGCCTGTTGACGTTTCCAAGCCTCCCTCCCCCCC
>BQKZ01001313.1:19619-34931 GCA_036244855.1 Temnopleurus reevesii
TTTTTTATATTGTATGTTTGTATGTTTGTATATATTTTGTATTTTGTATTTTTAATCGTACAGGGCCCCTTGGAAGATCAATTTCATTATTGAAAGGGCTACCCTGTATAAAGAAGACCTAATAAATAAAAATAAATAAATAAATTGTTATAGAAATAATAACGTCACACTTCCCTTTTAAACCGATTAGCAAATCCGCGATTTCCAACCTGTAGTGTCCGATTTATTGTTTCCATGGTAATCGACATGGACATTACTGATGGAGCGCACTCTCTGATGTTATCTGAATTCTGTGAATATAAAAACTTAGGAGCAAATTTTGATATTCAATCCCACATTATTATAATCATTTGATAATGATGAATGAACAAAGATGCAGACCGGTACAGGTTGTTTCGTTAGCTCGTAGGCAAAATTTGATTTACAATTTATCTTGGGGAGTGATGTTGCTTGTTGCTTGACAATGGGTGACTTCAAGTACGGTGTTCGATGTTGGTGTTGGTGTTGAGAGAGCAAAACGGTCCGTAAACCGAGCTCCAACACCGTTGTTCAGTTTACAGAAGTGATACAGAAACGACCGGAAATACGTCAGAATCTTGCGAAGTCTACCCCAAACACCGACAGACTTCAAGTTTGGTGTTGAGGCTGGTGTTGGTTTTGCTGCAACACCAACACCAGCGTTCAACACCGTACTTGAAGTCACCCAGTGCATTTTATAGGGAAACGGGTACAATCAGTCGGGGTTTAAATCCCCCCTAAAAAAAAACAAATTGAAGCTGTATTTCAGAAGTATTCGTCGTTAAAACCCACCATGCGGGATTGAATCAAATAAATTCATTGAGTCATATATTTAATGAATAATGATTTAATCTAGTTAATAACGTATTTGTACCATATGTCATAATATTTAATATTTGGCATTTTGTCTTACTTTTATATTTTTCTTGTATATCCATGTAAGTTTTTGTTAAATTGTAATTGTTATGATTTGAGTGAAAAATATAAAAAAATATCTGAATCTGAATCTGAAAAAAATAGGTTTATATACAGTGAAACCTGTTTATAACGAGGTCCTTGGCACCATGGAAATTACCTTGTTATATCAGGGTAAAAAACCCAAAGAACTAAAAGAGCTGGGACCGATAAAATCACCTTGTTATAACATCTCGCTATATCCGACCTCTTTATAACGAGGTTCCACTGTATATCATATAAGTCTATGTTTTTGCGTTTGTATAGTCACATTTCATTAGCTCGTGAGTTTTGATATGAACCTCTTAAGTTGCTTTTCAAAGTTTTAGCCAAAACTATACAAAAGACATATTTAATAATCTAAAATATATTCTAGAAACATTATCGAAATATACCTGAGGAACTTCCAAATATGATCATAACGATATTGCACAGTGTCAATGTTCTCTCCATATTGGTACTGTAAATATTTATAATTCTTATGATTCTCAGACCTCACAAAACACCACTGGCGCCGCATATAGAAAATGATCGATTTTGTATCATATTTTGATCTTATTTCCAACCCAATTCAATTTCAGTCACAGGTGCCCAACATAACTAGATTTCTTCTTTAAAGAGTATCCGAGGAAATCGTATAAATACATAAAATCAACCTAAGCTTTATCCGACATGATTTGAATTACTAGTTAAAATGTTAAACAAATAAACGTCTCGTTCACGATCGACTTAGGCTCCGTTCTATGGGAGTCTTTTGTGTATTCGTCCGATTTTTTCATTGTATAAACTAGTCTTCGTACAAGTCGTCTTTTGATACATCAAAAACTAATATTTTAAGAATTAATCATCCGTGTATAATGTCATGGAATGTCTACATGTATTTTTAATATGTATACGTCCAACTAGCATTTTTTTGCCTCGAATACCCTTTAATTTTCGGGTTTTTAGCTCCGATCTTATTTCATCCCTATGCAATTTTAGTCACAGGTAGTAATAATAATGAACGACTTTTATATAGCGCTTATCAACTCTGAGAGTTCCCTAAGCGCAATTGCAGCATTATTACTCTGGCTTTATCTCCGCAGCCACCAGCGCAGCGCACTTGGCGTTTCAGGGTTGAGTGCAGCACATTGTTGATGAATTTCTTTTTGAAGGAATTTAACGCCATGGGTGGGACCACCATACCACGGCGCCTCCAGGTAGCCAATATAACTAGATTTCTTATTTACTTCTCGTCTTTTTTTTTCAGCCGTAACCGATGCGAAGGTATGGGCCATCGACCGGAAAGTGTTCCAGCTGATTATGATGAAAACAGGAATGCAACGCCATGAAGAGTATTTCAACTTCCTAAAGAGGTAGGAATGAAGAGAAACACTGTAAAAACTGACATTACGTGTTTTAGCACTTAACACGATAGAAACTATTTCCGCAAAATGAAGTCGGTCATGGACAAACTGGTTCCGATTAAATAGCATTACAAAGGAGCATTGAATTGGCGTTCGACTTAATTTTTCGGAAATAGATTATATCGTGTAGTGCTCATAATACAAATTGCACTCAAAGTGCTAATTCACTCTGAAATAAATCGACAATTGTTTTATCACGATAGTAGGAAAATATACACATTACGCCTTATTTCACGTAATTGGGATGAATAATGAACGAGAGATTAGGAGTACGGTGTATACGATTCGCGAGATTATAGTAAGGAGAAAACAAAGTATTAATACAATAGTACCTTCATAATTCACAATGCACTATAAACCGTAATGACGATAGACCATAATTATCCAAAGTGTCATTTTGCACAAGTAATGTTCATACTACTCTTACTTCGTCGCAATTATGGTAACAGAATTGTGGAGCTATTTTTATCAATTACTCTGATGGTTTTCGATTGTGAAACTTTTTTTTTCTGCCGAGGGAATAAAACAAAACGGCATTGTAACATGACGTCACGTTAATGGCAGCACGTCAATGACAGCTAATTAAGCTCCAGCCAACTCGATCCAAGAGTAACAATAAACTTGTAAATGTTCGATTCGAACCATGTAGTCCCATTTCAAGTAAAATATTTGACTATCTACAATGAAAACTTCGAAAGTCTCTTTTGGAAGAACATTTTTTGTCGATACTTATTTCAGCAAAAAATGAAGCGTAAAATGTATCACTTTGTCACATGACTAGAAGTAAGAGCTATGAGCAGAAGGGACACAGTAAACAACCTGTATTCATTTATTGATTAAATCATAATTACATGGACTAACAAAAAGAATTCCATCCTTCTTATTCTGTGAGAAAATGTTGAACAAGAGTTGCACATGGGCTTTTCTTTTGTAATCATGAAGCTATTTTGAATGCTTGAATGAAGTTGTTTACTTTGTCCCAGTTCTTTGTTATCTTCTACTCACAGTGAGGTTCAAAATAACTTGGTCCAAAAATATTGATTTCAATTTATTCATTTCCATTTCGATAACAAACAATATAACAAAAAAGATAAGTGTGAACATTTCGAGTAATATAAATTTAACGAAATTACAAAGGAACATCGCATAATTGTTAACAAATTAAGAGTTGATTTAGACGACTAAGCATTATGATTATGAAACGGAGGGATATGCATAAAAAAGCAAAGCTTGTGATACCACACCCCCGGATTAAAGTTGCACTAAGGAAAATAATGGGAGTCGTTATAAGGAATAAGGAATAACTAAAGATAAAAGTAACATATCCTCTATAAATAAATGGTGGAGTGCAAAGGTGCAGCCAAATAGATGTAAGATTATATGCAACTAACAAACAGTATGAATAGGAATATACAGATATAGGGAGGGGCAGAGAAAGTACCTAAAACCTGTAATTGTTATCCCCCCCCTAGTGTGCCTTTGCTCAAAGACTTGTCTTCCGGAGATCTCTTCAAATTGGCCAACAGCCTGGAAGTAGACTACTACCATGAGGGTGAATACATTATAGTTGAGGGGTCGAGAGGTGACACCTTCTACATCATTTGTAAGGGTCAGGTAAGTTACCTCATAATTAATATTCTATTTTTTTTTAGATCTGTATCCATCTGCATTTTTTTCTCTTTTCCTTTATTTTATCCGTACTTTTACGCTTAGAAATTTAATCGGCATACCTACCAAGCTTAAAAACCTGTAAGTGTTTGAGGCTCTCTCCTTTCTTTATGTAAGATAGCCTCAAACTCTTACAAATCCTTTTTATCAATATTTTGGTCCTCTTATGTGTGATTAGAAAATACCATAACAAGAGTTTCACGCACATTACTCCTTTGACCAACTTTTATTACTCACTGATTATTGATTATCTGTAGTTCGGGAGGGCGTTTCATGACGCTTGTCGCAGCGACAACTCAGTCAGCGCTGACTAATCACAAAATCATTGATAATGACTTGATGAAAAGCACTATGACTGACTGTTGCTATGGTAACTGTCGAAAAATTAGTGTTTATAAATGCGACAAGCTTCCTAAAACGCCCTCCTGATTCTGACAAGAAACTTTCTTATATTTTGCATGAGATTGGTGATCATGTAATTTGATACCCGTCATGCATCAAGCCTGGATTAGATATCGATGTATAATTCTTTTCATATAGATCTTCGAGGATTACTACACTGAAACGTTCAGTTCCTATCCATTTTAGAAAAAAAGCTAATGGTTAATGTGACGGGGCCTGCCGGCTGCGGGTACAGCCCGAATCATTTTGCAACTGCCAATCACCCTGACTTTTGCCCGCATATTATTACATCACAGTGCCAAATTGTGAAAAACCCGTAATAAGGTCCATGGCCCATGCCAAGTTAGGCTCCGGTCATATAGAGGCCCGGAAGCAACACGATTTAACGCGACCTTTTGTCCAGTTCACAGTTAACTGCCTCGGAACAAAGAGTCGCGTTGAATCGTGTTGCTTCCGGGGCCCTATATGACCAGGGCCTTATGAAGTACAGCGAATAGTGTAAATAGGTTTCTCGTTTGTTCTTCTTACTTTAGGTGAGGATAACACAATCCGTCCAGGGACAAAAAGAACCTCAGATGGTGAGGACTCTTGAGAAGGGAGACTTCTTCGGTGAGAAGGCACTCCTCAGGTACGTATAAACCAGGGCGGTGTTTCACCAAGATAAGAAAGACTTTACGCACGACTTTAAGTTCGACTGGTTTCCCTTCTTGTGCGTAATAATTCATAAGAGTACGCGCATTCAGCGCAAGAAATGATACCAGTCGAACATAAAGTCGTGCGTAAAGTCTTTCTTATCTTGGTGAAACATCTCCCAGGGTTATCCCATTTAGCACAGGAATTATTTTACAACAAATTCAATCACTATTCCCTTCCTAAATTGGCAACACTACAATTTTAAATTCTCTTTTTAGAATGTTTTAATTAAAAATCATGTTACCATGGCGAATCTTCTTTGTCAAAAGGCGTGTTAGAAAGTTAAAAATTGCCAATGTGCGTGGAAAATGGTGATTTTCAAAGAATTTTGGTTCACCCAAAAGTCGGAACCGGTCAGTCAGGCTATTTTAACATTTTATTGGCTGATTGACTATCGAGGATTATTTTAGTGAATAAACTTATATCTTCATTTTATGAGTTGAGTACGTAACCTTCATTGTTATTTCATAGTATTTCACATGCAGGTATATGGCCATTCACTACTACTTAAAGCCAGTGAAAATCAAATGTTTGTGATTTTTTGTATGTACAACGTATCGTATATCTTAATTGTATGTTGTATATTTTAACGCTATTGATTAACCTTCATTGATATAATTGCATATAATCCATAAACAAAATTAAAACCCCTGTTTTTAATTTCGTTACAGTGAGGATGTACGGACTGCCAATGTGTTAGCAGATACAGGTGGATGTGAATGTTTAGTCATCGACCGACGGTGAGTTATTCATTTTTATCTATTTATTGTCTTATTTAAGAAAAAGCAGGGTAGATCTATTCAAGCCGTGTAGGCCTGCTCTACCAGGGAGCCCTACTGCACAATATATACATTACAATCATTGGTATAACAAAACAAATATAACATAGACAAATAAATAAATAAAACTTATAAATTATAATACACTAACCACGATAACGCGGCTAGGATAACATAAAAATAATAATAGAAGAAATAGAACAAGAGGGAAAGAGGGAGAAGAAATAAAAGGACATCTATACATATATACTAAACTAGAGAAACCTGTTACAGTAAATATTTAAAGAAAGAAAATCCTTCAAAATTATCGACCCTTCTTTAATTCTGACTACATTATTCTTTTCTGTTAAGCTATAAATTTTGAAGTAAGCTTTTTGCACCTCAAATGTAGCATTGAATATGTTCCCTCCCCTTCCATCCCAAGCTCATTTACCACAGACATAACAGTTTATTCTGGTTCGAAATGGGCACCATTGACGATATGGCGCCATTATGACTTCGGAATCAACATGGTTTGAAATGACTTTGAGACCGGGGGACTTTTGCACCACCTTCGAGGAGCTGAGAGGCAAAAAAGAGAAAAAGACAAAAAGGTCATCTCAAATTTGGCTTCCCTCTTAGCTCGGGGCTGAGCTGGGCTGACAAGCAAAAAGAAAAAAAATCCAACATCACCTCCTTTGGCGCCCATTCTTACATCAAATTTAGCCCCCCCCCCTCCCCTCCACCCTGCCCCCTTAGCTCTGATCCGATGCGCGCCTGTATACAGTTTGGACAACTGCCCATCTTCTCTCAAATTTTATTTGTCTTCCATAATTGCTTTATAATTCTTATGAAAGTTGCAGTTTCCCTCAAAAAGAGCAAGAGCCGATAATAATAGTAATAATTACAACATTTATATGGCGCTTTAGTAAAATGAAAAGGTCCATTACGTAGTTTCCCTACACAGCTCCTATAACAGCATTGAATTGTCTAGTACACACACACGCACAAACGCAAAGACACATAAAACACAAACACACACTCGCGCGCATGTGACACATACACACACACACAAAATAGTATCGCAAACACCCATACAAACATAGATGAACATAGACAAATGCACACACACACACACACACACACACATATATATATATATATATATACACACACACACATGCACACATATGCATCCCACCCCTATAAACACACACTCCAAACTTTACTTGTGCAATCACGTATATGTACGCATATACAAAATGAAGTATATGCACACACCCACACATTTACACACACACACAATACACAAACATATATATGTATACACACTCATACACTTACGCATTTACTCACATAAAACAGTCAGACAGACAAAGCACACACAATCATGCACACATGCACACACGTGCGTGCACACGCACACATGCGTGCCACCACACAGCGACTTTAATACAAGAAACGGTGCATCAAAAATTTCCTTTATGCGGCGCACATATTCACTGCACAATCTTATAAAACTATCCATTTAATATTTCGTCTTTTTTCATATTAGGTTAATGGAAAACATCATCCTTATCAAAGAACTAAACCCTAACGGATGTTTTTGACATTTGATTAATGCCAAAGATAAGCCTACGGCTTTGACTCGTCATTGTAATGAATGTCAATACTGAGGTACTTTACCACAATATTCGTTAGTATGATAATGCGCTTCGGTATTTTCAAAGAGGACAGAAATCCCATGTCAGATTTGAATGCATATTTCATTAGAATATCTGCTTCTTGGAAGAAAATGTGATCATCATGGTTTGAATATAATTCAAGATATTTCGCTTTGAAAGCAAGAAAATAATCAGATACCAATGATTTTCCAAAGATTTGCTTCGGCTGCTTCGACTGGAAGTTAAAAAAAAACATGATGCGCATAAATCTCGAGTTCGTCGAGCCTAACACTGCGAAACGTGCAGGGATAATGTCTAATACATCTTCGGAAAGCAAAGGGATTTAAAATTCAGCTCTGAGTAGGAGGCAGAATCGCATGCATTCTGATGTTCAGCTCTTAGGATGGTAATCCCGCAAGATTACGCGACTTACACCACGGCGCCTTCTTGTAATGGTTTATCGCCTATTATATCCCCTACCTCAGAAAGAGTCTAAATCGTTGCAGTTGGGGATGGGAAATAATACCTACTGGGATATAACAAGTATTTGCTACAAGAGCAATAATAAAGAGGCAGGCAGCTGACTGCTGCAATTTGTTAGGTGAATGACAGAGAACCGTGAACGGTGACAATGCATTTCCCGTAAACCCCTCGAGAAGGACGTCACCCAAAGTAGAAATATAATAGTTTTATCGGCGAATAATATTTTCCATGAAAAACCTTATTTGAATATTTGAATAACTGCGATGAAACGTTTCACAGTCCCCAATTTTAGCAAAACTTATCATTCATCCCTTTTCTCCTTTTTTCTTTTAATCTGTTATTCCTTTTCTTATTAAGTAAGTCACTCTGACACCCGCCTGAGCCTGTCTCATCGGGGTTTTCCCCGGCTACGTCCTTGGATATTGAATTGAAGTTATTCGCACCGTTTCGTATTACAAGAGAGCTCTCTCTGGAGTGCGACCGACATGAATAAGGCTCGGCGAGAAAAAGGCTTTACAAATCAGAATATCCTAAGCCTGGTTTAATACACCAGATCTCTAGAGAAATAGGCAGATATAAACCTTAACAAGCATATGAGGTTTCTTCCAAGAACCGCTATAATGAATATGATATCGAAAGAAAGCGAGTGGAATAACTTGATCACTTAGAGGTCTTTGAGGAAAGTGTAGATTGGAAAGGAATATTGGATGAATCTATCCATGTACATAATAATTTTTTATGTTCTTCTATTTTTCGAGAGAAATTAAAGAGAATGAGGACAACTGGCAAGTATAATGATCTTCTAAACATATTCACGCCAGAATGTAAGCAATATACAGTCCAAAATTCTTAGTGAAGTGTATAGACTACCAATGATTCTGATAGCGAAAATGTAAAGAACAAGAATATTTTATTAAAGTTCACCCTAAAAAAAAAAGTAATTTCAAAACTACAGAAGTTTGTGCCAATGGTGCTGTCAGAGATTTCTCTGAAAAGTACATTGGATTTGGATGTAATTCGGCGAAGTTGATTTGATATACAAATTTCTTGAACATGCTTCTTTCGTGCCTGCATAATTATGTTGTGCGTAACATAATGTGCATCATGCAAAACCGATTATTTTTTAACTGAATTAAAAGAACACAGTCCAACCATGCGTAATTGGCTCATAATGAGATTAATAATTATGCTCAGTCGTGAATGACATTATTGACGTACCGAGATTTCGAATGAATTGGACTTGGATATTTTTGGAAGCATGTTTGTGTTAATAATCAAGTAATACATGCAGTTGAAGTATTGCAGTGATTATTTATGTTGGTGAGTTTTAGAGAAATACAAAAGAAAATCAAAGACAGACGTCATTGAATGACGAAGAAAAGTAATAAGTATATATGCGTCTATTGATGCATTTTCTCGTTTTGACCGCAATTCGAAATTCATATAACTTTCTCTGTGATAAACAAACAAAAGAGGAATTCATATATAGTAGACAACTTCACCGATTTCCCATCCACGCTGCCTTTGTTAATATGTACTTTGTCTATCTTAACATTTACCACGATATTATTGTGGCTACAGGCAGGATAGGGGCCTGTAACATAAAATAGAGTGCGATAAATTGCAAATCGTTCGTACATGATATCACACAGATTTATGATTGATAATCAATACAATCGTAGTAATGATTCGGAATAATAATGATAATAATAATAATAATAGTATTAATAATAAAAACCTCTTACGTACCCAGGGTAGCGACTTTCAGCTTTAAGCTGTTCTTCCAGGGGCCCCGCATAACATAAAGTTATTGTTAATCTTCTCCATTCTTAAAAAGTACGGGGCGAAGTTTTTGTTTTTAATCATCAGCCAGACATCCCAACCATAAATATGATTTGTCATCTTTCTGAAGTCATGTTGTCATTGCATATTATGATTTTTATGATAATTGTAAACACTTTCCTATGGGAATCATTATTCCTCCCTCCTTTTAAAGCAAAATCATCCCTCTTTTTTAGTCTATAAGGTTGGGAGGTCTGCATCAGCAGATACCCCCTCCCCTCATACATAGAAATAGTCTAGAAGTTATTCTTTGAAAGTTTTAATGCAATTAAACAATGTGGGCCCAACAGAAATTTTAGTCATATAGCAGTGAAAATATAATAATTATAATGATATACTTGTACATGTAAGAATACCTCCACTCTCCGGAGTTCTCAAGGCGCTTTGCATGATATAGAGACATTCTTCTCGGCGGGATTTCTCTACGTTCATTCAAAATGAAAAAAATATAATCGAATTAAAAAACTTGGTCTCCATTTAATGTTACTCACGAGTGCAATGCATGATATGAAAAAAAAATCTACATTAATATGAAGAATAATTAATATCACGAAAAAAGGAAAAATAATCGAATTAAAAAGTTGGTCTTCTTTCAATGTTAGTACTTACTGGTACTATTCATGATATGAAAACAAAATCTACATTAATATGAAAAATAATCAATAATTATTACTTTGTATAAAATGTTTTTAAATAGACCAAGGGACGAAAATTTGTAGATTGCTGTTGGGCAAGTCCACATAGTTACATATGTACTTATATTGATTATAAATGTCAATAATAATGAATTCATTATTTCTCCTTGATATTATTTCATTTTCATGGTATAACAGTAACTTCAATGAGCTGATTGGCATTCATGATATGAAAACAAAATCTACACTAATATGAAGAATAATAAATATCACCTTGTATGAAAATGTTTTTCTTTCAAAAAGACCAAGGGACATACATTAGCAGATTGCTGGTTTGTAAGTCCACATCGTGAAAAATGTACTTATATTTAATTATAAATGTCAATGATAATGAATGAATTATTTCTCCTTTTATTCATTTCCATGGTAACAGTAACTTCAATGAGCTGATTGGCAACATCCAAGCCCTTCAGAACAAGAACTATGGCGACAAAGAAAGAGGAGCAACCAGGTCGGTATCACTTTATATTAACCCATCCTGAATATTACAACTCTCATAGACTTTATACAGGGACCAAGGAGGTCCGGGGTACATTGGGTTTATACCTGTACCCCTGTAAACCCCTTCCTCTCCCATATAAGCCCCTTCCCTCTCCCCATATAAGCCCCTTCCCTCTCCCCGCATAATGATTCTATGGCTCAATAACATTTTCAATGCTGCCGATCCATGTATTGGATAATTTGTATGCTTTAAGTGGATGATTTAGTCAGAATAAGATATTTCAGAAATTTAGATCATATTACCTTTAAATTAATTTCCATTTCTTGTCAGAAATGGACATGATGACACAATTTTCTGACAATTTATTCCTTAATTATTATTTTTTTTACCGATGTTTCATTCATTCCGTTTACCCATGATACTATCAAATGCAAAGATACCCTGAAAGATGCGAAGTACAACCCTTTTATTTATAAGTAAACGCTCACAAACAAAAATGACAAATATTGAACCCCTAGTCTTCCCTTCCTGATTTTTAATGAAGAGGTAGATCTTGAATTCAAGACTGCGCCCTTTTTTATTTGAAATTACTTGCAAAATATTATATTAACCCTATTTATTCGCTGTTTCTTTCAATTAAAATCTGTACCCCTAATACGGTCCATTGTTCATAAAGGCATTATGCTAGGCCTACACTTCACAAAAGTTGCATGAAATTCTGCCTCGTTTCACGCCAACCTGGAGGAAAATGCATGAAAAATTGCGCATGAAAATACCCTTATTAATGCAGACAATCACTGCGTAAATTATGATAATTAATAATAATGCACCCTGAATAACACTCAAATGTTTATTCCCTTTCTTTTAGTACCCTAGGTATCCCTATTAATCGGAGATCTATGGTTTTGAGCATAAATGATTATATTTTCCTAGTAGTACTCCTATGTTCTTTTGGGAACGGGATTTCCTTTTTTCATACAACTTTGGTGATTTGTTCTGAATTAAAATTTCTTATCTACTCTTTGATCATTTTGTAACATGATTCGTTTCAATAATTTGACAATACAACACAGAACAAGACGGAATGTATTAGGATACAGTTATTTATGTAATATTGACCCGTTTTGTAAAGTATTTTTCACAGTAGTCCATATCCAAATATACATTTCTGAAATTGACTGGAGTATTATATATAATGGATTTCATTGCTGCGCCTCAATATTATACAAAAATATTTAATGTAAAGATTTTATGTTAATGTTTTATCGTCTAAAGAACAATAATCCCTGGGATTATAAATCGTTCTAGTGGATTTTTCATTAATGCAATGTTTAGCGTATATAGTTCAGAGCCCGTTCCATATTAAAATTAGGATTTGAAAAATAGAATATTTAGACATATATGTTAATGTTTTATCATCTAAAGAACTATCGGGATTTTAAATCATTCTCGTGGATTTGTCATTCACGCATTGTTAAGTGTATAATTAAGCGCTACCTCGTATTCAAATCAAAATTTGAATTCATATACCAACATTTCTCTTTATTCCAAGTGATAATGTTACATAATGCTGTGTATGCAAAAGTGCCATTTTGTAGCAAAAACGAGAAAGATTTGTTGGTAGCCAAATCATGCAAGTAGAGGCAAGTGAAGAAGCAGAAGGAGCAGAAGAAGAGCAACAAGAAGAGGAGGAAGAGGAAGAAGAAAATAAAGAAGAAGAAGAAAAAGAAGGAGGAGGAGGAGAAGAAGAAGAAGAAGAAGAATGGACCACAAATATCCCATTCGAACTGACTCTAAAGGCCCGGGCACACCAAACACGGCACGGCATCACGGCACGGTTGTTACGCGATGTCTCCCCTGTGATTGGCCAATCGTTGACGATCCTTTGCGCGGCGGAGCGCGCTGGCCAATAACAACCATGCAGATACTGCGTTAAAACCGCGCCGTTATGCCGTGCCGTGTTTGGTGTGCTGGGGCCACCGGTTTTTAGCTCACAATAATGTCTGATTTTACACCCAGGGCTACACAAGGAGTTGACAGCACTGATTTTGACCCGATTAAAGGGTTTATGAAATGGATCAACAAAGTCACAAATCGGTATACAATGATCACTTCATTGTTTTCTGAATCCTTTCTGATTGATTCTTTTCTCATCTGAAATTAACACAAACTGTTTGGTCTTTTGATATATGTCTATCAGCGACATATTGCTCTCAATGGTATCACCTAGCTTCCCATTGATAAGCCGTGTTGGGTACTTTCTGCACATGGTTACTGAGACCAATAAAGGCTTGGTCTGCTCCAGAGATATCTAGCTTTGATTAAAAGCAGAAATATAGGACCACCAGATAAAATAGTTTGAAGTAAATCGGACAATAAATAGAAGAGTTGTGATCATTTCAATTATTCAACTTAATAGTGATCTTCACGTAAATTGGCAAATTTTGGTCGCATATCATGTACTAGTACTTCTCTGAAAATGGTTTATCATATTTTACTGTTTTAAAACTCATCCTTTTCAAACATTATACGCAAAGACAATTTTCTCTTTTTTTCGTCGATAAATACATGGCAGCTTATACAATTATTGATTAAATCTTTTGAATATTAAAAGATATATTTATTTATGGGTTAAAATGTATTCTCAAAAACAATAAGTTATATTAAGATCCAGTTGAGATACTTCATAACACTAAACCAACTTTATCCATTTGCATGAAGATCACTTGTCACTTATGTAATTGAAATATTCATAACTTTCATATTTATTGACCAATTTACCTCAATATTTTTTTATCTGTTCGTCTGAATCGTGCAGTTTTTCATCAAAGCAAGACGTTTCTGGCCAAGACCGGGCATTCAATTATGCTTTATTTGAATGTGTGGAAAATGGCCAACCCGGTATATCTAGGGAATATAGAAAGGACCATTTTGAGTGATGTGACCAGGATTTAAAAGTTAACAAGATTTAGTTTTTAGATGTGTGGGGTGGGCACGAAAGAATTCTTTTACTGATCAAAAGGAAATCACGGGAATGAATTTATTGTAGGGCAATCTGAGAATATGAGACAGAGAATATATAACTATTTAATCGTATAAAGTGGTATAGAACGCTATTCATCCAACAGAACTGTTGGGTGGCAATCGAATGTGCGACCACATTAATTTAATACCCCAAAATATGCATGAGAAAGCATTGCAAAGCTGTAATACGCGAAATTGTCATTCTAAGGTAATGAGAAATTACAATTTATCGTTTCCATAGTATGCTCTGAAAATTGAACTTTTTGATTGATTGATTCATTTATTTGATTTCTCGCCACAAAAAGAATACAATACAAACTTGCAAGGAACGAAAATTTAAATGTTACATTTAAAAATAAACAATTGACAGCACGAAGCAGAACAATAATACCAAAAATATGTAAAGAAAAAAGAAAAGACGACTGGATAACACAAAATCAGCTATACTTACATAGTACTGCTGATCTTCCATTGGGATCAGAAATTGAAGATAATTACAGATTTTGAAGTTCAGATTATTAGAGTGGTTTTTTGCACATTGAAGATATATAACTAGACACAGAACAGTTTGTGTGAAACACTAATTTTCTCCTGATTTTTACCTTTTTCTTTTGGGTTTCTGGGGATTGATTTCCCCCTTGTGTTCATCATTTGGTGTTGTCTCCCCCTCTTTGATTTGATTTCAATTGGTAATGTGAGTTAGTTAAATGGATCAGAGGAATGAGGGACATTGTAAACATGATACGCCTGAATAAAAATGTATGTACTCTGATGATAAGTTTAAAGCTCAAGTACAGTTTTGTTAAAAGCGAATATTTTTTACCTAAAATGTTGTCTTCAATTCGAAATAGAATGGAATATAGTATCATGAACATATTCACAAAAGATTGTGTGAAAAAGGACAAGTTTTGGCAAAGCTATAACCTAAAATGTGCAAAAAAATCTCAGTCTCTGATGAATCAATATCTCCTTTCTTGCGAAAGAACACTTTTATATGCATAGAATTGGATGAAAATTTCAGAATTTCATTGTTGTGTATACCTCTTTATCCTTCATTTGTCAAGTATCGGAAATAGCCTGGCATATGCCCGATAACAAACAAAATATGGATATTACCAAGAGAGGGCACTGGAAATTATTTAAATGGCAAATTCCAATTTTTGAAATAAAAATAACTTCATGAATATTTATAATATAGTCTCGAAATGTGTTTCAGATATATTCACATTTCCCAATCCTTGCCAAAAACTATATTTTGGTTTT
>BQKZ01001313.1:40978-70776 GCA_036244855.1 Temnopleurus reevesii
CGGAACTGCAGTCAACAATGAATGCTTCAATGAGCAATACGCATTTACAATAGTACCATGTATAACTGTGCCGATCGGCGAACGTGGCACGTTTACGGACGTGCCGATCGGCGAACGTGGCAAAGAAAGAGTTAATAAGCGGAAAACTTGAAAGTATTGGAAGAATTTTCGAAGAACTAAGATTATATTCTTTTAAAATTCGAGATTGCATTCAAGTCTGCTTCCAAAAGTATGTGCAAAACATTGATTTTTATCACCTTGTATATACACGCTACTTTGTTGAAATACATCTCTACATAAAGTGCAGATGGATCATTTCTCTAGAATAAAAATGACTCAAAATTTATTAAGTGAAAAGCTTTTAACATGAAAAAAATAATAATGATGGTAGTATGATAAATAGGTCTTGAGATTTTATTTCATTTATGTTTCAAATAATCGTAAACGCATGAGTCTCATTGTAATTCTGGCAAAATGTACAGATCTATATGCCACATTCAATATCCACAATTTATATTACTAGAAAATAGTATAAGGGAATGGTGCTAGAAATATGCGATCAATTGCAAGTCAACTGCAAATCACTTGCAACCTGTAACGCGCGTTTTATTTCGCGCAAGGTATGTGCTTCTGAAGCACTGATTTTGATAGTCACATCCCAATTAACCGCAACTTGACATTACAAGTGCAATTGATCGCAATTTCTAGCAGCACCCCTACAACTTTCTACCTTTAGTGAGGTAGACGCATGCATTAATGTTTATTTGACAGATAAGCTTGAAATCATTTAAATGCCTAAATAGTCCATCGTGCTTCGCTTCTTATAGTTAAGATAATGATAATGACATTTACAAAGCGCTTTACAACATTATATTGCTTGATTGATAGCAAACAATATACTATATTGTGATATTATACAAATTAGAGCAGGCTTATTCGTTAAACAGTATAATATCGATGTATGAATGTTCTACGGGCAGAAATATATTAGGCTTAGAGCTAAAACGTAGCTCAAATGATCATCATTACGCAATGACTTTGTGTGGTTAAAATTCGTTTAAGGACCAACAAAATCCTATGTGAGAGTCTCTACGTATTGCTAGAAGGGGTAAGCCAGAGGTGGCAACAACTGAATTATTTCAATTCTGAATTTTGTGATTGACATTACGTATGTATAGTCTGTGTAAGCTAACGATAAGTAATCACAGCACTATTTGGCTTGACTAAATGATTAACAGAAATTTCTCGGAAACATCATCTCTGAATTAGCAACATCAAAAGATGTCTGCCCATAAGGAATGTACGGGACCGACTTTTAAACACATTGAAGATAATTATAATGTGACCAGTGTGCTGTTACAAAGATACCAAAAAAGTCTCATAATAAATTTTGAAAATCTAGACTCCTCGAAGAGTGCGACTTTAGGGACCAGTCAAGCTATTATGCATTTATAAAAATACAAAATACACCGTCCGCGTTTTCACGAAGTAACGGGAGCCAGAGGGTATTGTTACAAGAGATGAGTTAGAAATCCATTGAAACGTGTCCTTCTATAGAACTAACATCTTGTTCGATAGGGGCCAGTTGAATTGGCGCTATGTCGGGATATCTTTGTCCTCATGAAACAATACCCTTTGGCTCCCGTCATTTCATGAAAACACGGAAGATATGTTTCATGCAAGAACTCTGTCAAATCTAATGTCCCTTCTAACAACATTTTAGGAATTCTCCAATTATCTTCTTTTTTTTTTGCTCCTTCCTCTCTCCATATCACTGAGTAGATCAAGCTCGGAGATGGACAATTCCGAAATTGCCCGAGTGAAGCCGATTCAAGAGGACCTTCTCACGATTCGTCTCGATCAGCTGGACATCGTCGCGACGTTAGGCGTCGGAGGATTCGGTAGAGTCGAACTGGTAAGATAAGGGGTCGCTGGTTTTACCATGGATTTCATAGACTAAGAGGGTGTTGCTGAAAAGTTGTAATTGCTGGCATTTATAACTACAAATCCGTTGCAAATTGAAACGCGTATTTTCATTCGCACACGGTCTGAACTTTTGAAAAGACGAGCATAAAGCATTCATTTTGATTGGTACGTGCTAATCAACTGCAACTTGCCATTAATCGCAGGTTTCTGGCAGCACCCCCTAAAAGCATGATAAGCGATGAAAAAAATAGTACTGAAACCGTATAGAAGAACAGGTATATGATGAAAAAATGTTGCTGAATCAACAACGTTATCGTATGATGATACTACGGTTTAAGCTCCGCCTTCTAAATTTACTATTAGACAAAATTCTGCAGGAAATTCTCAAACATGAAAAGAAAATACGTTTTAGGTGCTTTGTGTTCACTTTCCCTATTTTGTTTTCGTCGACAGGTTCAGCCATCGGGAGACGCGTATGACAAGATGACATACGCCCTCAAGTGTCTCAAGAAACAGCACATCGTCGAGACCAGGCAACAGGATCACATCTTCTCCGAGAAGAAAATAATGCTGGAGTCTAGCTCCCCCTTCATTGTCAAGTACGTGAGAGTTGAAACTTACCTAGTTCAGATTCTAAACGATTTTTTGAGAGCGCTATACCCTCCCGATTGATCTTTTTTTTTCAATTGCTGCCAGACCGAAATAGGGCACGACCCCGACAATTCACGGGCATCGAGACCCAACATTCTGGCGTTCTGTACGAAGATATGATCACGCCATCTATCGGTCGTGCTCGTATACCACGGGGGCAGAGCAATTATGAAACCGTTCAGAATCTGAAATTATATTTGCCTTACCTGTGATTGAAAATAAGGAGATAATTTTTAGGTGGATACACAACGTGGTTAATGCCCCAGGCACGTAGAAGCCCGGAAGCAATACGATCGGACACGACTTTGTTCAGTAACCCGTCCGTGTTTTCGCGAACTGACGGGAGCCAATGGCTATTGTTTCACGAAGCCAGAGAAATCCCGACATAGCGCCAATCCAACGTGCATCCTGTCTAACAACGTGTTATTTCTATAGAAGGATACGTTTCAACGAATTTGTAACTCATTTTGTGTAAGAAAGCCCACTGGCTCCCGTCACTGCGTCAAAACACGGACAAGTTAACAGATTTCTGCTTCCGAACATATATAGAGTCATGTTGAATCATGTTGCTTCGGGGCTTCTATGTGAGTAAGGCCTTATGTAGACAATCTGAAGCACAATTGGTTGTTTTGAGTGCATGCTTACTGGTGTCAATATATATAGTTTGGAACCTCTTATCCAAACGTAACGGAGAAAGGAAATGATGCTGTTCGGGCGTACACATAATATAAGCGTATTGCGTATATTCAGCATATAAAACATTGGAATACTTTTAAACCAAATGGCTCAAGTGCATAATGTCTTACGGAATCAATAAATTTGAAAATGTCTTCTCTTTCTGCTGTGATATTAAGATTCACACTGAATTTGCATTAGAAAATATGATATAAACATTCCGGAAAGTCCACGGTAAATAGGATGATAAAATGAATTGAAGCCTAAATTCGCTGAAGGACTTGTTTATTTGCTGTATCGGTATTCTTGGAATATACATGTATATTAATTGATTTCTTCTTTTAATACTAGATAATTTTTGTTCTCTTTCCAGATTGTTCAAGACGTTCAAGGATAGGAAGTATGTGTACATGCTGATGGAAGTGTGTCTGGGTGGAGAGCTCTGGACCATACTCAGAGACAAGTAAGATTAATTCATTCTTAGTACGAGGCTTTCGCTTTCCGAACAACGCGAACGTAGCAACAACAAAAAATCATCAGCCATGACCGTTCATCCCCTGAATAGCTCTCCGTTTTTTGTTGCCTCGTCATTTCGCAGTTTTGTGCTAAACGCGATATCCCATGCTAGGTCAGTTCGTTGAATAAGTGTTGCTTACACAATAATTATCTTGGCGATCACTGATTCCAGCAAAGCGAGATCATCAGACAACCATCTTCGATTTGCGAAAAACGGAGGGATTTTATAAATTATGCACACGACACTGGAAATTAACTGAATTGATCGTTCTGCGTTGTTCAGAAACGACATGTGAAAGTACGCGATTACGATGAAAATGTCCGATTATTTTGAAAGATATTGTGGATTTTATATAAGTAATACTTTTTTTACAGCACAGAGTATACGGATGAGTGAGAATGTGTCATTGGCGATGCCATGCACTCGAGCGAATATTTATCAAATTCTAAACGAACTATGAGCGAAATATTACTAACTAGAACAAACAAAAGGGTTTTCTTATGCTGAACTTCTGGAAATAAGCGGTAAAAATATATGGATTTGATATTCACATTGCCCTTTTAGCTGTGTTTTTTTAAGGAAAGGACTGCTACATTTATGTATCTTCATTAGCTTTAACCTCTCCTTTTCTATTTAATAGGGGTCATTTCGATGAGCGAACAGCGAAGTTTTGCACAGCTTGCGTCGTTGAAGCCTTCAACTATCTTCACAGCCGTGGTGTAGTCTACAGGGATCTCAAGCCTGAAAACCTACTACTTGATCACAAAGGCTACATCAAATTGGTATGTATGGGAGTATGCTGAGTATTTGAGATAGACTATTAGGTTTGAACAAGAACGGCGATATCACTGTACAAAGTGAGTGAAGCTGGCGCCTGTCGGGCACAGATCCGACGATATCTTGATGCGTAAAATATGAAGGGGAAAAACATTGTTTCGTGCGTATAATTTTTAACTTTATTATCGCACCGCAATTTATACACACACCACGCAGATTTCTATACGATTTTGACATTCGAATTTTTAAAACCCACCACCATCAGCTTTGTGGGTAGATGGTCTTATGCTGAATCTTCACATGCGAAACCCTTTCTTTGAAGTACGTATTGTATAAATAAAATGGAAGAATATCTCAAATACAAGTACGAAAAGAGAGAAGTGAATTAGGGTACCTATCAAAAAGTATATAATTCTATCTTTGCACATTAACGCTTTTCAATTATGTGCATCATTATTAATCAATAATAATAATAATAATAATAATACTAATAGATATTATTACCCTGGCTTTAGCCCGGTATATACCAGCGCACATGGCATTCCAAGGAAGAAATATTCCTCCCAGGTACCCATTCACCTCACCTGGGTGGAGTGTAGCATAATGTAGATGAATTTCTTTTGCTGAAGAAAATTAACGCCATGGGTGCACTGGGATGCGAACCTTTCGACCTTCCGGTCGAAAGGTGAGAGTCAGAACCGCTACACCACGGCATCTCCGTTAGAAACACAAATAATTTTCTCCTCTTGCTCACAAACAGGTTGACTTCGGCTTTGCGAAGAAGATCGGATTTGGTCGGAAAACCTGGACCTTCTGTGGCACACCCGAGTACGTAGCACCGGAAATCATCCTCAACAAAGGTCATGACCTGTCATGTGACTACTGGTCACTAGGTATCCTCATCTTCGAGCTGCTGACTGGAAAGTAAGTATCCAGGACTATGACAATGACTTGTTAGAAATTTCCATATCTTTGGATATATTTGAGCTATATGAGAGAGTTAATAAACGATGCCTAATTTTTGTTATTAATTTTACATGTAGATTTATTTCGATTTCATCCGAGGGTCATTAAATTGAACCCTTTTAAGAAAAAAATAATATAATAAAACTGCACTCCCCAGACACTCGGCGCTAGATTTGTGAAACGTGACATATTCTATTGCTTTTCTATACAAACGATAGGTGTCCTGGGACGTCCCTGGTCCTACACTAAGGGGGTGTTGCTCAAAAGTTGCAATTGATCGCAAGTTGCAGTTGATCGGAACACGACAATGAAAATCAGTGTTTTATGCACGTCTTACTAAATGCGCATACCGTGCGCGAATGAAAATGCGCGTTACACTTTTCAAAGTTGCAGTTGATTTGCAGTTGATTTTGAACAACACCCCCTGAGCGTCCTTAGACACGAACTTGGCGTCCCATGTTCCAAACTTAACATCCCAAATCGCTAAATTACGACGCACATGACCTATTATTGCCCCGACCTGAACGCCATCATACTCCATTCATTCATTCTTAATTGACCCTCTTCCAATTGACTTAAATAAAAGCAGCGTGAATTTTGAATGTTAACGTCAAACGTTGCTTTTTTTTCTCCAGCCCCCCTTTCACAGCAAACGACCCGATGAAGACATACAATATCATCCTGAAGGGTATCGACATGATAGAGTTTCCCCGGAAGATCCCTCGCAATGCGGGTAACCTTATCAAGAGGCTCTGTCGAGACAACCCTGCTGAAAGGATAGGCTACCAAAAGAATGGTGTCAGTGATATCAAGAAACACAAGTGAGTAGATACCTCCCATTTCATCATGACTAAATCGATGGCTCCATCCACGGAGGCCCGTAACATAAAAGAGATGCACTCACTTTGTCTGATCAATCGCAAACTTTAGTACAGTTTCAGTAAATAATTACACATAGACTTGCGATTGATATCAATCAAACGATTGATTGTAAATCTTTATGTTACGAGGCCGAGATCTCTTTGGAAAATAGATATATGATTAGCCATTTTACTGCTCCTTACTTAACTTTCATTTACTACTTTTCTGATTTGAATGAGAAGCCACTCCACCCTACGGCGAGTTCGAACGGCTTCAATCTTTTATTTGGTGGATACGGGTCAATGGAACATTTGTGCGCCGGAGAAAATCCTAAATTTCATCAAAAAACAAAAAAATAAAATATACGAACAGAAAAAATAATGTGCCGATTAAAACAAGTTCATTTGTTGATGATTTGAATGACATTGAAATAGATAGCCTCAAAAATGTTACCTGCAAAGTAACATAATATGTTAAGACATAGGGCCTACAAATTTCTACGATTAGTTCATCATCTTGTTGTAATTTTTGTAATCCGTGAACGCAAAAAGATTTTATCTTTATCAGTGAATGCATCGATGTATTATCATTATTATTTTTTGTTTTACAAAGTTCAGACAATTGTATTGAAATATGTGCATATTTCATTATGTAAATGTGTTCTTTTCTCCTTTTCTTTATCAGGTGGTTCCAAGGGTTCGACTGGGAAAGTTTGAGAAAGCAGGAACTACCAGCTCCTCTCACCCCGAAGGTCAGTGTTAATCTCTCTTCTAATACTTCTACTATGGGGGTGTTGTTCAAAATAAACTGCAAATCAACTGCAAACGTGTAAATTGTTACGCGCATTTTCATTCGCTCACGTTATGCGCATTTAACAAGACGTGCTTGAAACAATGATTTTAATTGGCACTTTCCGATCAACTGCAACTTGCGATCAATTGCAAATTTTTAACAACACCCCGATAGTCGCATCAATCAAGCGGTCTTATAAAAAAATAGGGTTGATCCAAATAAGTTGGGAAATGCATTATTTAGCATTGGTTTTCAACTAATTTGCACACATTCTAATTGTCATTTAAGACGATTAGAATCTCAAATTTTATACTACAGTTTGTCTTAACTACGTTTGCTGTATGCACCTTTAATGTGCCATAAGCACCAACTTATGGCGGAGACCGGCGCTATTATAAGAGGCCATGATGATGATTAGCATCATGACTAGAATACATTAATTTTCCATTGTAGTCTCGGTACTTGAATAGACATATGGATGGAAATTACCAAACTTGAAAATATGAAAAGACAATAACATTATGACATCAGACTCTATCATCTGAATATATAATGAATGCGAAAATTACGAGATCATCTTTGTAGAATTATACAAATATTTTTTGTAACTTTTTACATTCTGCAGATCAAGAATCCGACAGACTGTAGCAACTTCGATAGCTATCCAAAGGATGTCGAGATTCCGCCCGATGAAACAACAGGTTGGGACAAGGACTTCTAAATGAGCCAGCATTTTCCGAAGGATACCGAGATCTCATCCGACAAAACGGATGGGTAGATGAGACACGGACTTCTAAATGAGCCGAGAGTATCCGAGTTATTTCCGATGAAAGAAATCGGTAACGAATAAAGACATGAACGAACCGAAGCCTTTCTGAAAGATGTCGAGATCCCGCCCGACGAAACAACAGGTTGGGACAAGGACTAAATAAGCCGGGATTTTCCGAAGGATATAGAGATCCCATCCGAGAAAACGGGATGATAAAGACAAGGACCTTTAAGTGAGCCGAGTGTATCAAAATTATTTCCTATAAAAATTGATGGTCGGCAAGGAATAAAGATATGAATGAGCCGAAATATTTACGAAGGATATCGAGAACCCGATGCGTCCGAAGAAACGACATACTAGGGACCATTAAGTGCCGAGAATTTCCGAATCATCTTCGGAAAAAAGGTGTGCAAAGAAAACAGATATACGCAAACTGTCCCGCACGCTGAAACGACAGTTTGGGACAAAGACTCCTAAATTAGCTGGACATTTTGGAAGGACATCTTGATCCTATCCGATGAAAGAACAGGCTGGAACAAGGACTTTTGAATGGCCGAGAAGTTCCGAATTATTTCCGATGAAACAGTCGAAATTAAAGTCTTAAACGAAGCGAAAGATTTCCGAATGATCTTGATAAAACGATGGGCTGGGACAAAGACATCTAAGGAGGTGTTGTTCAAAATCAACTGCAAATCAACTGCAACTTTGCGAATTGTAACGCGCATTTTCATTCGCGCACGGTATGCGCATTTAACTTTTTTATTGGCACGGTCCGATCAACAGAAAAAAGGTCCGATTCATGTCCGATCAGCAAGGAACAGAGACAGCAACCGAAACCATACGGAAAGTTGTCGATCCCGACGCGTTGGAACTTCGGATTTGGACAAGCATCGGGATACTATCAGAACGCCACAGAGATGTTGCCGAAATTTTCCCCGATGAAGTGATGGAATAAGAAGAATTCCTTCGAGTGATCCGAAGAAGACCCGAATGGTGTCGACATCCCCCGAAATCCCCCGACCGCTGAATCGTGCAAATCGTGACAATGTGGTACTAAGCAGTCGACACCAAACCGAATAGCCGGGGTTCTTGCTCTCTGCAAAGGAAGATTTGACATATTAAAGGCATTGAAATGTCAACGGACACTTTCGCTTATTATTTGTTATCAATATAATGAGAGCAGACACTATACAGATAGAGATGTCATTTCCTATCGCGATCACGAAATTGTGCTAATGCAAAAATTGGAGTTGAAATTATTTTCTTAAAAATGGAAGTTCCGTAGCATTTATTTATTTTCATCAATCAAGTGGGCATTACAAATGAGTAATTTCATTTGTTGCTTTATCTTTGGCTGACAGCACAGTATGGAGCCAGCCACGTCTGACAAAAATGCTTACATTGCAAGGTAAACTCGTTTGGAAACATGGAAATTTATTAATTAAAACGTCAACGATATGTACAGTCAACAGTCTGTTCATTTACATTACATTTTGTTCATATACATTATATTATTAGCAAGCAAATTATACAAAATCAAGAAAAAAAAAGATATTTAGCAATGATTTGATTACAAACGATGAAACAACATCATACATGTTAAATAGAATAAAGATTTGGCGTACATAATCATTTCGTAAGTGTTTTAAAACTCCCATCGTCTATATATTATTGACTTGATGAATTCACTGAAATGAGCAATTAAGTTATCATCATCGAGTTTCATAATTTTATTGAATTTTTCTTTTTTGGTAAGGTTTGAGAAATTCTTGCAATTTTTGCTTATTTTTTCGAAAACTTGAAAAAGGAAGCTTGTGACACCGAATGGCATTAGTTTGCAATTATTGGAACTGAAGATATCTCATGGTGACTGTCAATTTTAAATCAAATACCAACGTCAGATGTAGGCAACACGTAGTTTCTTTTTTATACACTTCCCGGCTTTGAGAATTATGACTACCAAACTTGATAACCATGACAAAATAAAAATGTGGGGAATAATGCTAAGATTTTCTTGATCTGGTTGCTTTTATTCACAAACGCGTAAATGTTTGAAACTATAAGAACGATGTGCCAAATGTCTTCTTTTTTATTGAAAAGAAATTAAAGATAAAATTCAGAATAGGGATTATGTCAGTTGTAAGTATTTCTGTGTTTCCATGGCTTTTTTTTCGTTTACCTATATAGAAATATACGCCGATTGAAATGAATTAGTTCTCAATCGGTTTTATATCAGTGATATTGCAATTTTCTTTCTATCTGGATCTCTTGTTACGTCATATTGAAAGTGTTATTTAAACAATTTATTTACTACGAATTGATTGTTGAGTGAACTGTTGAATACCTGTGTCTTTTTATACTCAAATGTAATCTGTTTGATTTATGATGTTCATTTTGAAATCCTCGCACAAGTGTAGCTCAAGAAAAAAAACCTGTCAGTACAATATATCCTAGATTAGAGTACCAAAACATGTATACATGCCTTTTGAAATTGTACATTGTACTCATTATGACTATAGTACTTGTAAATATGGCTTTGTATATATTTATGAAAGCGTAACTGTACAATTTAAGAGCTATTTTGTATTTATGGGCCTTATTTTATCACATTTGTGCGGGTAAACAAACGATAAAAGGAGCTAGAATGTTATTTTATATGTATGTTTAAATTTGGGTTTTAGTGCAAGTATTTGATCAGTGGTATTGACATTTTTATTATTTTTCTGCAAATACTAACAGTACGAACAAATTATAAAGGTTTAGAATGAGAAAATGCAATTTTGAACAAATTTTATCTTATTTTTTTCATTCATATTGTGTCTATATGATTTGATAAGCCTTTTGATTAATTGTGCATTCTGGAAAATGAACTTATCTGTTCTCCAGTCTTATTTTTTTTCACCCCCATATGTCTATTGATTCTAAAATAATATTAAGCATTACAGTGTGGAATCTTCTTTTTCATAAGTGTCTGACTGCTATGTCTGGCAATATGTGTTTATGAATCACTGGCTAAGATTATTTTCTCATCATCAAACTTTTTTCTCAAAAAGGAAGGGAAGTCCTGATCTATAGTTTATTATATCAGTGCATTAAGTTTACAGATTACAGGCGAGTATTTAATCTGTATCCGATGTTATATATATTTTTTTTGTAAATTCTTGCGATCTTTTGATGAAGTTTAAAACTTTTAAATCGCCTCAAAATCTTGACATTTTTTTGTAAAATCATGTAAATGTACATAATATATTCATCAATTTCAAATGTGTGCTAACATAAGAATATAAAGGATGTGAATCTAATAAAAAGAAAAGGATCAATATTCAAATGACGCAATTTACAATGTATTTAAGGCATTCGGAAGGTTTTTTTTCTAATAGAGTATAAACGTAAAACAAAAGTACAAGTATTATTTGAGTGGACAAAATACTATTATATTTATTACAAACAGTGTAGCTGTACCGCAGATTATTTATATGACTTTATGGGGTTTCTATTATGATGCAAACAATGATCAAATTCACTTCCTTTTTCCATTTCGAACAAAATATGAGACCTTATTCTGAATGTTGATATAATATGAATTTGATTTATTAACCTATGTTAACGGGGATTGAATGTGTATTGTAAGCTTTACGAGGAAAGGAACGTGTTTTTGTTTTTTTATCTGAATGATAACTTATATAATCAATGAAATAAAGTGTGCGGACGTGATTCGCTGTTCACAACAGTCAATATTTCACTTGTATGTTATTCTATAGAAAATTTTCAGTCTCCAGATGCGTCAATTTGATAGTAAGGCCCCGGTCACAAGGGTCCCGGAAGCAACACGATTCAACACGACTCTTTGTTAATTCATAGTTAACTGCCTCTGAACAAAGAGTCGTGTTGAGTCGTGTTGCTTCCGGGGCCATATGTGACCGGGGCTTAAATTTGATACTCTGAGCAAAAGTGTCACACTTTTGGTATTTTCGCCTGGCTCGCACATCTGTTGAACAGCTATTGAATGATTAACAAAATGCCCCCCCCCCCCTCCCCACAGTAAAACTGATTATGGAAATCCTCTGATGTAGGTGGAAATACAAATTAATTCTAATTAAACAAAAGAAAACAGAAGAGAACTGGAACAAATCCAAACAATTTCTGTCTTTTTCTGTCAATCAACCGAGACGTTTGTATAGGAAGGCAATCAACCCCCTCCTCACACCCAGATAGGGATAAGAAATCCCCCAAAATAGCAGTCACGTATGAGAGATTTAAGAAACAAAGTCTATAAATTGGACGGAAATATGCATTGTGCGTCGTTTTATTTGAGTTTTTGTTGGTATATAAATCAAATATTTACTAAACAAAGTCTAGCTTAGTTATTAACCTAGTTAGGATGACAGTCCAGAAGATAAAAATGTGCATAACAAGCAATTTATGATAGTATACACTATTTGTATGAATGTGTTATTTTCAGTTTCAAAGAATAACATACAAATAATCGAACTACGATCGAAATTTTGTTGTTGATTTATGATTTAGATTAAAATTTGCGAATCTCGTGCATATATTCATATTATTAAAAAAGAAAACACCATGGTCAAATTTTAAGAATCTTAAATTAATACATTTGATTACCTTAAGTATTTACAAGCTTTCCGCTATTAGATTACACATAATTTGTACAGGACTATCACAATATAAAAACAAAATTTAAGAAACATGAAAAAGAGCATTCGGTAAAACATGACACGTCTCCATTAGATATTTACAAGATTTTCATTATCAAAACACAAAGTACCTCATTATGATGATATAGGCTTTTTCTAATTGTACAGTTCTTATTCACAAATTCATTGTTGGCCTATACCGTTAGAAACGAAACATGCTTAATAGAGTTGCTTTATGCAAAACATGAATTATTCAATATTTGATCTTTCATCACATAATATGAATAATGCCAAATTATCCAAGAATATGTCGTAATGCAGGAACTTGAAAGTAAAGATAGTCACTTAACATATTCATTCGACTACTCCAGTCGCCACAAGTCACAAATAAACTACTTGAAGTTTGATATGAGAGATTTAAGTAACAATTCCAGTTTATATTTCATGCTATGACTTTCTTCAAATCCAATACATTAGTTTGCATTGTTTTGTCATCAGAGTATCTTCTTTGAACAAGATTTTCGAGGAATTACTTATATAACGGTCCGTATAACTCGGTAATGTTCTGGGTGGTGTTTCACCAAATCGTTCCCAGAGACTGGAGTACGTTAGCAAGTACAATAGTTTCTCGATCGTGCAGCACAGAAAATGATGCCAGTCGTGCGTAAAATTGTTCCTAAAATCGTTCGTAACTTGGTGAAACACAGCCAGGAATAAACATATTTTTGTGAAACGAGCTGAAGTATTCACATTTGATTTAAATGCCCCAAAACATAAACATCTACAAAGTCGTGACATGATTTTCACCCTCATGCTAGTAAAGTTTACTTTGAATATTATATACAATAGAAGGCTAACAATGGTATTGGTGCCATATTGCTTTCTGCGTGGATGATGGTGTTTCCTTTTCGTACTTGCTGGAATTTGAATTCCTATTGATTTTAAACGTGAGGTGGTGTGCTGGCGAAAAACACACGACCCACGTTGCCGGTTTTTTTTCCTTGAAATTGATAAAGGTTAAGTTATTCCAGGTACATTACGTTTAAACAAACTATACACACAATCTAATCTGTTATTGGAAAACAACTGTTTTGTGTGATTCTTTTTATTGCAGCTCACAAAGTAATTCAATATCTGAAGCGCCAACTCTTAAAAAAACTAATCAGGACTTTAACGTCATGTATTGAAAGGCTCGAACATCACAATCGATTTAAATATCAACACATTGCCCTTGAATGTTATCATACAGAAATACACAATCCACTGGTATGGAGTACACGGTATTCCAAAAGAACGTGACCTAAGGCGATTCCTTGAGCACTCTCATCTTTGACAGCACACAGTCCCATTCTACGAAACACGTCTGTAGATGGCGCTCTACTCGGCCTGTGTCGGAAGTGTACGCGCTGCGACCATGTAGCATTCGATGGTTGTCGAACGTCATAATATCACCTGTTTTAATTGATGAAATAAATACAGAACTATCAAAGATGTCGAGTCAAAATATGGTCATTCTAAATGAAGAGACTGCAAGAAATGAATTTGAGGAAAAAGAAGATTCTTATTTTCACTATGAAAATGATAAACACGCCGTCAACTCATGCTGGCTAAAGTAAGGAAAGGAAAGGAAAGGAAAGGATGTAGTTTAGAGGCGTGTATATCATTCAATTCTGATTAACGCCAGAAGAAGAAGAGAGAAAGAGGATCGCCATCTTAACGTCTCCATCCGAAAGACGGTATGCGACCAGGCTTCGAACCCACAGGCAGGAACTAACCCAAGTCTAATGACTGTCCCGAACAGCTTGATTTCAGGCGCACGCCACGACGCCTCAGTCGTGGGTAGTAGACAACTGCTCTATACCACTGAGGGGAATGGCCTGACTCCGTGAAGCGGAGAACGAAGTATACTAGTTCTCGGAAGTGGATTTCGCTAAGCTCGTATCCCAAACCAGTTCCTACGGCCAGTTTGTGAGCGTTCACATTAAACGGTTTAACGCCGCAGATGTGAACGGAGTCCAAAAGTTAAGCGCCTCCCCAGAGCCTGGGGACGTCAAAATCTACAGTAAGGACAAGACTTTGGTCACGGCCGATAAAAAAAACTCTGCTGCAAATAAATGTATCCTCAGATTGCTCTATACAGACATGAGATAACGAGGATTAGAAGCGTGCAGTATTTTATGACTCATTTTGTCATTTTGTAGAATGCGGAATTCACATTAACTGAGTGTGTTTACCAAATCAATTGTTTAATTTGGAAATTCGTTGAATATTAAAGTATATATCATTCAGAAGTGTCACAAATATTGTATTCGCAATGTAAATGATTCTACATCGTAGAATTCTCAGTACCCCTTTTCAGGCCCCTATATGATTTTAATTCAGGCGTATCCAATACAAAGTATACTTTTGGGATCTGTCTTGTCTTCCTATACACGTCATTAACACTCTATAATATTTAATGTTTTGTACTTATTTGTTTTTCTGTAATGCACATGACACTTGAGCTATCACAAGATCGTTATCTATAAACACTCCAAAGTAAGTTAAAAGTAAACACGCTAAACTGATCATACAGTTACAATAAATATCTACTTGATCTTATTCGAGGTAAGCATATTCATATTTACTTTACTTGTCAACAAATGTTTTGTCGTGCATCCGGCACGATAAGGTGAACTTTATATTATTTTATCTTGAGAAGATCATGAAATACTTTACTGTACTGTACATCAGGTAGAACTTTGATGAATAAAGAAAAATGTGACTCTAAACAAAATCTGAAGATAGATACTGCACGCAAATAGTAAGACTAAGCGACTAAGGCTCAAGGCCTTCAATGAGAAGGTCATAGGTTTGAGTCACAGCTACAACGTTAAGTTTTCTTTAGAGTTAAATTCATCCCCATTGAGCTGGACACAACCCAGGTGAGGTGAATATGCACCAGGTAGGAATATTCATTCCCTAAAATACTTGGGGTACGCAGGGGGTACGCAGGGGGTACGCAGGGTGAATAACACAGAAAGTGATATTAACACTTTGCATGATCCTTTCTTGCGCATGTATAAGTATGTATGTATGCTTGTATGGACGTAAAAAGAAAATGTACCTTTATCATTATTGCTGTTATCGTCGTCGTGGTCATCGCCATCATCAACAACGTCACAATCATCACGATCATCATCATCATCATCATCATCATCACCATCATCATCATTATCGACATCACCATCATTAACACAATTGCCAACGCCATCATCACTACCACCACCACCACCACCACTACCATCATCATCATCAACACCACTACCCCCACTACCACCATCATCATCATTGTCATCATTATCATTATCATCATCATCATCATCATTTAATACCATTACCATTTCCATCGCCATCATCATTATCACCATTATCACCATCATCATCCCCACCATCATCATCATCGTCATCATTNTCTGTGTGTATCAATAATGAGTAAAGGAAGAATTTGACCCATGCCTGAATATAACTTTCCATTGTGCAATGCTTACTGAAGTTTATAAGAATTCTTTTCAGCCCAGAATGATGAATGGTTGTTGACAACTGTTATCAATGGACATTTCAGAACATTGTCCATGCACAATAGATCTGCAGCCTTTTGTTATGCACACAAAATTGTGGTATAGCAGTTTCAAGTTCTGGGCCACTTTTCTGGCCCTTCGCATTTTATGGGTTAATGAATAAAGAAAAATGTGACTCTTTTAAAAATCTGAAGATAGATACTGCACGCCAACATAAATACTAAGCGACTTGGCTAAGTGGTTAAGGCTTAATGTCTTCAATGAGAAGGTCATGTGTTCCAGTCAAAGCCGGGCATCAAGCTTTCTTTCCAGTGAAATTTATCCACATTTAGCTGGACACAACCCAAGTGAGGTGAATGTGCACCAGGCAGGACTATTCATTCCTTAAAATACTTGCGCATTGGTATACGCAGGGATTAAAGCAAGTTTAAGGATAACACAGAAGGTGCCTATAACACTTTGAATGATCCTTTCGTGCGCATGTATAATGTTTACGAATATCTGTATATTACGAGTATGTATGCTTGCATATACAAAAAAATGGAATGTATCTTTATCATTATTATCAAATTGTTGTTGTTGCTGCTATCATCGTCATCATCATCATCATCATCATCAGAATCATCACCATCCTCATTATTATCAACATTACCATCATTATCACAATTGCCAACGCCATCATCACCATCGACACCACCACCACCACCATCATCATCATCACCACCACCATATCACCATCACCACCACCACAACCACCACCACCACCACCATCATCATCATCATTATCATTATCATCATCATCATTATTATGATGATCATCATCATTTTCATCACCATCGGCATCGTCATCACCATTTCCATCGTCATCATCTTCACCACAATCATAATTATCATTGTCACCACCACCATCACCATTATCATCATCATCATCATTGCCATCACCACCACCACCATCATCATTATCATCATCATCATCACCATCATCATCACCATCATCATCATCATCATCATCACCACTATCATCCTCACCATAATCATCATCATCATCATCATCATCATCATCATCATCATTATCATCATCATCATCATCGTGACTAACCCGCTTCCAATTTGTACTTGAACACGTTGTCATCTCGCAGTAGGATCTGATTGAAAGTCTTGATCGCGGAGAACATTGGGATGACGTCATCAACTGGTACGCGGAAGAGAGAAGCATGGTAGATTTCATTGAAGGTGATTTGTTTGAGCTGCCCCAAAGCATCTAATCTGAAAGAAAATTTTAATAATAATGATAATAATAATCATATCTCCTATTTACCCAGGGTACCCATTTTCAGGTGTAAGCTGTTCTTCTAGCGGGACCTGCATAACTTGAATTTATTATTACCCGTTTCCATTCTTAAATCCGAGCGCCTTGCGGATGGTCCCATTTTTAAAGTCTTTGGTATGACTCGGCCGGGGATCGAACCCATAACCTCCCGTTCATGGGGCAGACGCTCTACCACTTAGCCACACGTATAATAATACTACTTATGGTGGTTTCTTTTTGAAGCGCACAGGTCCGTCAGTAATGACGCTCATGGCGTTGTACATGAATATATTACAATGAACAATAACAATGGAACAATATACAGAATAATACAATTACAATACATGATAATCAAGATGAAAACAGAAGGGTTTTTAGAAGAGACTTAAAGGAATTGGTAGATGAGACTTGGCGGATAAATATAAGGCATGTAAAACCTAACCATCGAGTAGAATGATTGCAGAGACCGAAGAAACATTTTTCAAGTCTTTTGATTGAAAATGATCAAGCATATGTTGCAGCTCGGCTGCGCAATAAGGGAATTTCATGCGAATTGCTGTATCTGAAGATGCTTGACGTCTCCGTTTAAACGTCACAGATAGATATACATGTATTGTTGCGTCAAATTTAATATTTTGAACTTTTTTTTAAAATTGATAGATATAATGTATTCAATATTGTCGCCAACGGCCCACAAAGGGGAACACACGCTACTGCTGTATAAAGTTACCCGGAGGCTATGGAAAGAAATTCATAGGCTGTACCGGGTGCTGGGACTCGAACCTACGACCTCTGGATGACTAGACCAGAGCCATAACCACTAGACCACCGGAGCGCCCTAGCGCTCAGACGAGAGTTGGCCTTGCTTAAGCCCCAATTATATAAGAGCCCGGAAGTGACACGATTCAATACGACTTTCTGTCAAGTTCATAGTTAACTGCCTCCGAACACAGAGTCGTGGTGAATCGTGTTTCTTCCGGGCTTCTATGTGATTGGGGGTATCACTTTTAAGCACAAGAGGTGCATTTCAAATTTCACATGAAATTTGCATGAAATACGTAAGGTGTGACAACCTTTGTCTGCGTATTTATTCAAATATGATACTAAAAATACATTTCATGTGCGCAGAATACAGAAGAAAGACGCTTGACTAACGTTCAATCTGTCCGATTGTTACCTTATCAGTGGATGCCTGGCATGATGGTAAAAGGCCTGTTGAGTGACTTTCTTGTTAGCAGCGATGGCTACATGTTCGACCTCGTGTTTGGTGAGCATCTTGAAGGCTTCGTGGTCATCGGTCTTCAGCTCCATCGCGGCCTTGAATCCGTCGATGAGAAGGCTGTCGCCACCTACTGTCGACGTGTTCTTGATGCAGTGGAATAGAGCAACCTGTCGAATTAAAACATTTCATTTTTGGGTGCAATGCTTGACTCCATTCAACATCGATGCCACGAAAATACATGTAATTGGGAAACAATTTTGAAAACGTACTTCTGGTGGTGATAATGGTCAGTATTGTACCCATATAATATGGTTCCGTATCATTATCGTCATCACCATCATCGTCATAATCATATTCATGATCATTATCATCGTCATCATCGTCATCATCGTCATCATCATCATAATCATAATTATCATCATAATCGTCACCTTCCTTCTCCCCCTCCTCATCCCTTCCTCTTCTTCCTCTTCTTCTTCTTCTTATTATTTTTCTTCTTCTTCCTCCTCCTCTTTTTCTTCATCATCATCATCATCATCATCTTCTTCTTCTTCTTCTTCTTCTTCTTCTTCTTCTTCTTATTCTTCTTCTTCTTCTTCTTCTTCTTCTTCTTCTTCTTCTTCTTCGCTCCCCCCTCTACTTCTTCTTCTCTTCTTATTCTACCTCTTCTCTATTCATTCACCATCGGATGTAAAAATATAATGATTATGGATATTCATCCCTCATCTAAAATTGCACATGCTTTGTTGATCAAATGACATGTTCGTTATGCAAACACAATCCTATCCGTACATCATTTTGGGGGTGTTGCTTAAAAGTAGCAATTAATCGCAAGTTGCAGTTGATCGGAACGTGCCAATCAAATTCATTGTTTTCTGTGCGTCTTGTTAAATGCGTATACCATGCGCGAAGGAAAATGGGCGTTACAATTTGCAAAGTTGCAGGTGATGTGCAGTTAGTTTTGAACAACGCCCCCTTAGTCTGCTTGTACAACTCACCCCCGGAGGACTGACATAATATGAGAAGTCGGTATGAGGCTGAAGGTAGCCGTTAGAGAACCCCAACATATCACCATCCTCAACAGCAATCACATCGCTGTGGGTCCTGTTTGTGTGACAAGAAGTAAATAAGAATCGTAATGCTCCGGTCACATAGAGGCCCGGAAGCAACACGATTCAACACGACTCTTTGTTTACAGTTAACTGCCTCAGAACGAAGAGTCGTGTTGAATCGTGTTGCTTCCGGGGCCCCATGTGATCGGGGCTTAAAAGAGCTATTTTTACTTGTATTGAAATGAACGATTTTACAATGAACAATGCATATTGTATTCAGCCAAAGACTACAGAGGGCATATTTTAAGATCAAATTTACATGTTACAATAACCACAGATTACATTACACCCGACACACCATTTACAAAATCGATGTGAGTTCAAATTTGGATGCGAGTCGCACTCTTGTGGAAACTTCCAACGTGTGTCCGGTAATAATCGCATCATTTTGCGGTCTATGTTAAATTTTGTAACAGTTTTGACAAAATAAAGTTGATCTACTCTATCTACTTAAAAATGCCTCCAAGTACACGAGGTGCAGGATAGCATCGGGCATTTCATCGGATTTTCTTTAATCTTGAATCATCTTCATTTTCTATTATACACTTGTCAATTAATGGGAGCAACAGAGATAAACAAAATATCCACTTCGAGTGTGAAAAGGGGTCGAAACTTCCAAAGAACATTTCAAAACAAAAATGTGTAATTTGCAACCGAGTGCTCTTTCAACCCCCAATAGGTGACGCAACCCCTTCCACCCCCCCCCCCCCCCCTACTCCTTGGATCATTCAATAGCAACACAATCCCGAGATGCCAACCAATCTGGAATATGCATAAGGTTTATTTTCCGATGAATTCAAAACTTTTGTCACAGCTAAATGGTTATGGGTGTGCTTATTTTTGTCATGTTTGTACTGCTGTTGCAGTATTCATATTTATTTCAACCTCATGTATACATCGGAACGGTTGGCAGTTCTGCTTCATAATGCCCCGGTCACATATAGGCCCGGAATCAACACAATTCAACACGACTCTTTTTTGATTCACAGTTAACTGACACCGGACAAAGAGTCGTGGTGAATCGTGTTGCTTCCGGGATCCTATGTGACCGGGGCTTTACCCGAAAGTGCTTGGAGTGACGTAGCCTACACGTTCAGCCAGTTTGTGAATCTGATGCGAAGATTCAGGAGCATTCTTCACGAATGAGAGTCCAAGAACCTGCATAGTATTAAATCATTTTGAAATAATTATGAGGATAATATTGGCTCCATTTTCGGAATTTCCTTAAATATGGAATGCGATATAATGATAACGATGATACCTCTTATTTACCCAGGGTAGCCACTTTCAGCTGTAAGCTATTCTTCCCGTTGCCGTACATAACTTTAAGTTATTATTACCCATCTCCATTCTTAATTACAGAGCGCCTGGCAAGACGGCAGATGGTTCCATGTTTATAAGTCTTTGGAATGACTCGAACGGGGATCGAACCCACGACCTTCCGTTCAAGGGACACACGATCTACCACTGAGCCATACTGTACATGATTCATTTGATAGGAGAAGCAATATCTTGGTTAATTCCACGATTCCCCATAACATCGGGGGGGGGGGGATAACCCTATGGGGCTCTTCTCACCTTTATTTCCGAGAGCCAATCAAGAAGAGCCTCATCGGACTGCATGAGATCCTCAAACTGGAACATCTTGAGACGACCCGATGACATAACATCTGACCCCCAGAGGTCAAGCTTGGCATCAGCCACGGGGTCAACATCGGATTGGTCGAAGCGGTTACATCGAAGCCAGTTACTAGGCACGGAGGTCAGGTGAGCGTCGTTCCATAGGATGGAGAGCATCTGGCCGTCTTGGGTGATGGATACTCGCTCGGCTTTGATGTCAAGATCTAGGTGCTGTGGAGAAGAAAAATCCAACAAATTAACATAGGCACGGAAGTGAGGTGGCCATCACTCCATCTGATGGAGAGGACTTGACCGTCTTGGGTGATGGATACCCTCTCGGCTTGGATGTCGAGGTCAAGGCGCTGTGGAGAAGAAAAATCCAAAAATTAACAGTTACTAGGCACAGATGTGAGATGGCCGTCGCTCCATTTGATGGAGAGGACTTGACCGTCTTGGGTGATGGATACCCTCTCGGCTTGGATGTCGAGGTCAAGGTGCTGTGGAGAAGAAAAATCCAAAAATTAACAGTTACTAGGCACAGATGTGAGATGGCCGTCGCTCCATTTGATGGAGAGGACTTGACCGTCTTGGGTGATGGATACCCTCTCGGCTTGGATGTCGAGGTCAAGGTGCTGTGGAGAAGAAAAATCCAAAAATTAACAGTTACTAGGCACAGATGTGAGATGGCCGTCGCTCCATTGGATGGAGAGGACTTGACCGTCTTGCGTGATAGCCGGGTAATAATGCATTGAGCGCTAAGAAATACTTCATAGTAAGCGCTTTATAAATGTTTATTCGTGTTATTATTGTTATTACCTGTGTGTATTTGAGCTTTCCATGCGCTCCTTTGTTGTAGCATCCCTCGCAATGGCAGTTACTCTTCAACCAGACGTTGGGATACCTTTGACTATCGCCATCTTCCCATCTCACGACAACCATACGGTCTTCGATGTCCTTGTCCACACCGACGATGGGGATCGACCTCGCCCAGTTGTGGTCGGCATAGAGAGCAGCGTGGTCGTCGAAGGCCGAGCTCGCTGGCTGAGCCCATCGCGAACTGGTGGTTGATGACAGTCGTGATAAAACTGCGGATATTGAATAAAGAAGCAAGGGGTGTCGTAAGTTCGTAAAATATGGAATTCAAATCATTGGTTGGAGAGGTGGAGGGGGACAAGCATACTGGGTGAATAGACCACTTTCGTAATGTATTCAAATTGTATGCTCTCTTCTTTGTCAAACGCACAATCACAAACTATTTGTTGACCTGACATGAGATAATAGTATTTCAATTTGAAGGAATGTAGATAGCATGCAGTGGCTGTTGCTAGGTTGGTCAAGCTACAATGTTTGTCCAACCTTGCAACATTAATGTATGCAAGAAGCATTCTGACTATTGTACTCTCGTTATCTTTTGACAGCTGGGTGCATAGTTGGGGTAAACGTGAATAAATTTCTTGGGGTAAACGTGAATAAATTTGAATACATTACGAAAGTGGTCTATTCCGCCGAATGGATGTGCTCGACCAAATCTAAGCGATTATACTAGCAAAGATCCTTCAGTTTATCCAATTCAAGAATCATATACAAATCATTAATGTGGAATCTATTATTTAAGCCCAGGTCACATAGAAACCCGGAAGCAACACGATTCAACAAGAATCATTGTTAATACAAAGTTAACTGCATCAGAACAAAGAGTCGTGTTGAATCGTGTTGCTTCCAGTGCCCTATGTGACCGGGGCTTTAGATCACAGAAAGATGGCAGTTTCACTTACTCGCTTCTTGACAACGAATGTCGTTAGGCTCTATTCCTTAAATATATTGAAGTAACAATGGAATTACAATACTTTCAATACAGTTTACATTCATTACTTGTTGTTATGTCGGTCAAGCCTCGGGCAAGCATTTGGGTTGCCAAGAACAACCTCTGTGTATAAGTTATACAAAATATTTGCATCTCTAGTAATTCCGCCTGTTTCATGCACACGTACGCTTTTGTCAAATCTTCAATAATATTTGTTCCCCCGAGCAAGCAAAGGCATTTCAATAGGATGAATAACTATTACTATCATATGTTGCTATGTCGGGCACGCAACAATGTTTCTCCAGCTTAGCAATACTGATATATAATTCCCATTTGACTATTGTGAGATAGTTGACAGATGAATGCAAAATTTTGTATTAGGGCAAACATTATAATTTTATTACATTTTCGATAACCCCCTCACCGTGAGCAGTGGGGACAAGGGCTTTTGGACAAAGTAATCAACTTCATTCAAGCATTCACAATAGCTAGATACACACAAAAGACAATTCCATCCCTTCTATTCTTCTGAAATGTCACAAACATGCTTCACACAGTGAAAAGTGAGGGAACGTTGTGTATGATGTATCGTGAACGCCTGAATAAAGGTGTTTACTTTGTCTAAAGTCCTTTGGCCCGTCTGCCCACAGTGTCTACAGCTGATCAAAGTACATAATTACAGAGTATCTTCATGAAACTAGTAAAATAATATTACATTAGAAAAGTTGCTTTTCTAGACTAATGGATGTTAATAACCAGGTAAAACAACGAAAATAATCTCTTTTTGACGTATAAATGTTTGACGTTTATTCCATTTAATGTTTAATGCCCTATCCGCTGAACATTTTTCTTGATATTGGAGATTCATATTAAAAGTTACGTAGACTTTTATTTCCTTTATCATTATTAGTGGTAACTGTGCTGGAATTTCAAAAACTCAAATCAAATTAGTCATGTTAAGGTAATATATATTATATTTTTTTTACTGTCTCTAAATAATCTTAAAACAATGCTTTGAATATGTAAGTAGGGTCAAAATCAGAATGACAAAATCGAGCCCTGTATCAATACATGAATGAAGAAATAATGTTTATCCTTTATTTGTATCATATATGTTTCCGCGTATGTGTATTTCTTAAATGTAAATTTCTACTTCGTTTGGTTTAATTTTCTAAATGTCTATTTCTATTCAATTTGTAATTATTTTTATCACGGCCTCGCTGAATAAACAGCTTCAAGCTAAGTGAGGGTACAATTTGTATATTTAGTTTTTACCGTAAATAAATAGAATTAAGTAAACAACCAATAAGCAAAGTCCATACATATCTGGAATTACAGTTTGGAATCAACTGGATTTTTTAAAACCAAATTCTTGCCTACTTTAAACGGTTTCTCTCACGCTCTGAAAACTTTATTTACTAAATTGTAAAAATGTGAACAATCCCCCAAAACATGAAAAAGAGGAATGAACATCACTTGCAGTGCATTTTGCTGTTTGGGACAAGAAACAAAGTTTGTGCCAGCAAGCAAAGTAGATATACCATTCCCATTCCGACATTAGCTGGCAGGACGCGTTTTTTACGCTGATAGTAAACCAGCACATTTGATATACTGCAAAGTGCGGATTGTAACACCATTTATTTGATCCTTCCTACTAAATTTGTAGAACATTAATTGTTGTCTTATTTTCATTATGAAAATCATTGTTTGATTATTTCTTCATGACTCGACTCTTGTCAGCAACTATGTCTATCAACGTACGCTATCTACCTTCAAGCAATATTATGTTATTTATTTAATCCAATTATAACTTATAGGCAAAGATAGAAATGTCTGTTTACCCTTATCCCCCCCCCCCCAATAAAAAGCTCTTCTAGTGGAGTCCCTGGCTGGGTTAGAAACATAAAATAATATGCGGGAAGGTTAAGGGCTCATACTTTTTGTACTTGTACATGGTAATCTTTAATTTAAAAAAAGCAATGACAAAAGTAATTATTATTTCATTTAATTTCATTTATTTATTTATTTATTCTGTTTCTTTCATTTTTTTCATAACAAACAAAACAATTAAATGAACATGAATATATATTAATACATTTTTACCAGAAAAAAAAAAAAATAAATGTTTATTATTATTATTTATTTGTTGGTGCACGCGCTTGTGGCTGCCCGCCCGCACTACACTGCTCTGTATACTGAAATTATGATATTGGAACGATTAATTAGAGTGAGTAATTCTTTGGGGTTATACTCCCAAATATGCTTACTTTGCGGTGTATTTCTTCGATTTGAGCGCTCACTGCTAACCTGCCTCCCCAGTGCTCTGGGCACTGTGGAGGCCACGCATCTCGATGATCTGCAAAGCCCTTGAGCTTCCGCTGCTAGAACTCTACTTGCAACAATCCTCACACAATGCATTTTGAATGTTCCAAACGTATCTCCGTCTTCAAAAAGAGTGGACTGTCTTGGTCCGTGTGAGTATGATTCACTTCGGTCAGTCGGTAGAATGATTTGCTTCCATTGGGGGCGACACAGAAGCACGCACAGATTTTACTATTTGCGGTAGCTTAATTGTCCCTAGAAGTAAACAGATAAATATGTTCTGGCAGTGTACTTTGAAATCTATATCACGAGTTCATTTTATGACGACTATACAGCAAAGGGGCCCTCTTCTGCCCCAGAATGTTGTCGAGGGTTTACGCAGATCGTTTTGACCTTTCTTACTTCAACCCCGCCCCGGATTTTGAGCTGACAGCATTTTTTTTTAAACCTTGGTCTTTTAAAACTAACCTCCTAAATTTGGAGAATTTTTCAGATGTCATAAGATTATTGCCAAACAATCAGCTATTCGAAAACATTTTTTTTCTTTGCAAATATCCGAAAACAAGCGATCCGCTGTCCCACTCCCAAGAACGCAAGGAGGTAAATTTGCTTGTCTTTGATAAATTGTGTAAATGTGTATTCAGCCCCTCCCCCCCCCCCCCACTCGACGTTCTGGGCGAGAAATATGTAGCGTGAGGGGAGTCATAACCAAAAGCAACACCCTCTCAGCACCGGATGTTCAAAACCTTGATAATAATTAATGATAATAATAATAAATAATAATAATAATAATAATGATAATAACAATAATAATAATAGTAATAATAATAATTACATTTATAAGGCGCTTTATACAGGTGTTTCAAAGCGCACAGGTGGTCTGTCTAATCATAATACCGGTTAAAAATTAAAAAAAAAAAAAAAAAACCTAACGGATTGTACAGATGCAATCCATCTGATATGAAACCATCGGCTTCAGAATATAGATAGCGCCATCTTACTGATCACTCATAATTACAAGAAATTTTATATCTTCGGCATGTTTGTTAGTCTTTTTGCCATAGACCGACAATTGATACACGCTTAAAATGTTTGGTCAAAATTTACCCAATGGGCAACTACCAATACAACTATTGGTTATGATATGCCAATCACATGGTAGAATTGCACAATTTTACCATCAGTTGGATATATTTTAACCAATAGTTGTGTAAAACAATGTCCATTTTGAGCTGTGGAGGAATTTCGCACTTTCACCAGAAGATGAACAAATGTTGACAAATACAATATGATGCACAATATTATGCGAATTCTTGCCTTACTTGATTTATAGTGCATGTATCGTTGAATCATATTCATTATCATCATCACCATCATCTTCTTCATCATAACCAATACTACCATCATAATAATCATCATCAGCATCATTATCACCACCGCCATCGCCGTCTTTACCAACATCATCATCATTATCATTATCATCATCATCATCACCATCTTCATCATCATAACCAATACTACCATCATAATAATCATCATCAGCACCATTATCACCACCGCCATCGCCGCCTTTACCAACATCATCATCATTATCATTATCATCATCATCATCATCATCATAGTTGGCTCCTGCATTTATCAGTTTATGATATTTGTGTTCATTATTCTAAGAAAAATACATCTACTTGTTTGTCTGTATAAGTTATAATTTTTTGAATTTGTACATTTGTTTATCAAATGCAGAAACCTCTGCTAGAAAAATAGAAAATAACCAATACTACCATCAAAATAATCATCGTCAGCATCATTATCACCAACACCATCACCGTCCTTATTAACAACAACAACAACATCATCATCATCATCATCATCATCATCATCATCATCATCATCATCATCATCATCATCATCATCATCATCATCATCATCATCATCATCATCATCATCATCATCACCATCATCATCATCACCATCATCATCTTCATCATCATAACCAATACTACCATCATAATAATCATCGTCAGCATCATTATCACCACCACCATCGCCGTCCTTAACAACAACATCATCATCTTCACCATCATCATCTTCATCATCATCTTCATCACCATCATCAAAACTTTTATATTGCTAATGGAATATATAGAGCTTTTTTCATTTGCAGCACATCTTAATTCACTACACAGATTACATCGAAACTCTGCTCATAGTTTGAATTAATTACTGCTTTATTACATTATTTCTTTGCACATGAAACAAATATATAATATATCTTTACAAATACATTTGTCTTTACAGACTATATTCGCATGACACCAGCTTAAGTATACGCCATAATTTGACATTATGGACAGCAAAATAGGACATTCATGTAACTTTTAATTCAAATTGTGAAAGCATCTGACTAGCTTTAGTTTTAACATGTCATTGCAATATACATCTCCAAAATGGCAGGATGCATTAAAATCTAACTCGTCTATTTACAAGATGATGTATCATACAAGCTTGCTTTTCAACATGTCCTTTTCTGTTTTCGTTTTATTTTTTGCAAATCTGCAAACTTTATATGAAGTATAATTGTATGCCTTAAACATTCATTTTCTTTTTTTCGGGTAAAAATGTATTAATATATATTCATGTTTTGTTTGTTATGAAAAAAATGAAAGAAACAGAATAAATAAATATATCAATCAATTAATGATAATTACTCTAAAAATACTTGGGAGAGTAAAAGATACACAAGTGAAATTTGTTCTCATAAAAATAATAATGATGAAAATAATAATAATAATAATAATAAACCGTAGTCTCCGTGCGCTAAATACAAGAAATCATCAGGATTGGATCATAAAATCAGATAACATGATACAAGAGATCATAAGATGATCATAAAATCATCATTAGTCATAAAAAAAAATTAAGACTTCGAATTATTCCAATGATTGCATATCACCATCATGGTGACAATTAATTAATACTAGAAAACCAGCAAAGTACATGTAAGTGTGTATGTTTTTCAGTATGACAGGATTGCTTTTGTAAATGGAGCAGCCTTATGTCCATAAAGTCACTGACATTTCATACAACGCATTAAGAAAACTAGAAGCCCCCTCACGCCTGTGCGAATTAAGGTGGGTGAAAGCTGGCGAACTGCAAAAATACCGAAGCTTATCCATGTGGCGCAGCGCAAAGGGGAGTTTTTCCACTTCTCGCCTGCTTGTTCCACATAGAATGTGCCATCATTGAACTAATCATCTCCGCACGTATCAATTCGCACAGGTGTGAGGGGGATTTTGAAGACAAAAATAAATAACTAGGCATGTATGTACAAGAACAATGAAAGTCAGTTGTAACAGACTAAGGGGGTGTTGCTCAAAATCAACTGCAAATCAACAGCAACTTTGAAGATTGCAACACGCATTTTAATTCATGCACGGTATGCGCATTTAACAAGAGGAGCATGAAACAAAGACTTTGATTGGCGTGTACTGATCAACTGCAACTTACGATCAATTGCAACCTTTGAGCAACACCCCCTAAATGTGATTCATTACTTACTCAGCACAAAGTGCATGTCACATTTCATAGTTATATATCATGACAATGTGATCATTACCATTAAATATTCTGGCAAGGTTCACATTCAGAACACAATTCGAGTTGTGTATAAAGTGCAGCCTAGACTCAATAGAAAGGCCTAGACCACTGAGACGTGCGATGTCAGAAATCAATTTTACAACGTTAAACCTCTTTTAAAACAATTCAGCACATAGGGCCCCCGAGCCCAGCAAAATAAAAAGCTTTCAATTGTTTTTCTTTTTTGTATTTTATAAAATAAGCTGGTCTTTGGTTAGATATGTTAGGTTTAGGAAATAGCATTGGACAATGCATCATCACCACAATTATCTTTGATTTATTATACAGCTAGAGATTTCAATACTTCATTGAGCATAAATAGTTATCGTTTCCCGACATAAGAGATTACAACATACATGGATTTACAAATGGCAAGACTTGATAAATAGAGGAGAGATAGATGGTTGACACTGGTTCAAGCCAGACATCAGATAGCGAGCTTGGATCACCCTGTACAATGTGTATGACTGGGGAACTAAAGAAACATCATTGGCTTTTACTTTTATTGTCAGAAAATCTAGATGAATACTTCGTGAGTGGTTTATTCACTGACAAAAGTGTATAACAAGGGTATTACAAAAGCATTATTGACTTTTGTCCTCAGATAATCTACATTGAATAGTT
>BQKZ01001313.1:71215-93205 GCA_036244855.1 Temnopleurus reevesii
GATGGGTACCCACTCAGCCAGAAGCCTTGTCAGCAATCATGGTCTTTGTCTTTGAAGTTAATTTGACAGTCAAATTATCAAAAGATGACCAATTGGACAACATGGTGGACCCCAACCTCATGCGATGGGCTACATGGATGGGTACCCACTCAGCCAGAAGCCTTGTCGGCAATCAGTGCCTTTGTCTTTGATGTTGCCAAGTGAGGCTCTAAGAGTATTTTACGAGTGAGTATTTTACTTGTCTTTAAAAATGACCATTTGGACATCGAGGTGGACCCTGACCATAGACGATGGGCTACAAGGAAGGGTACCCACTCAGCGAGAAGCATTGGCAGCTATCAAGGCTTTTGAAGTGAATTCGACAGTCAAGTTCTTGAAAGATTTTGAAAGGAGCCATTCTCTTAACGGTGAGTACAGGTACGGTACGTAACGAGTATTTCTTACGTTAGAACATGGCAAATTGGACGACAGGGTAGACCCCGACGTTGGGCAATGGGCTAAAAGGATGGATACTATTACTGACTCAGCCAGAAGCATTGGCGGCAATCAGGGCCTTTGAAGTGAATTTGACAGTCAAATTCTTGAAAGATTCTGAAAGGAGCTATGAGTTGACCCGAGTTGGCTACGAGTTTCCTCAGCGAATTTTGTATATCACCAGAGTTCGTAATATGTGACTTTCTCTTATCAAATTTCTGGATTGAAATATCTTCATTATGTGAGTTTTTGAAGCACATTTGAATCTGTTAATATGTTGTTCTGAAATCTTTGATTTTTATTTCATTTGTGAGTACACTGCGTTAACTTATACCTTGAACTTCATTATTGGACGACAGATATAGACCCTGGGTCCCACAGTCATTATGGGGTGAGCATGACACACAATATCTCGCTGAGATATAATTCTTTTTCTTGCCTTTTGGAAGTTTATTCCCTCTTAATCAAACAATGCGAACTCGCAATATCATGCCACTCAAGACGAACGCCCACAGTGGTAAACCAGGAGAGGGAACTTTTCACTACAAACTTCCAAAATATGTCACTACAAATAGTCTTCGTCTAGCGCTACAGCACCTTCATATGAAGGCTATGGAAAATTTGGAAGCGAAAACCGAATAGACTACCTGACTGATTTATTATGTTACATTCTACCCCATCTGGACAAATCAATATGTGAACACTAAGTTACAATCCATGATTTTCAAGACCAAGCAGACAGCCAAATCCAAGATGGCGCCGATCGACCCCACCTTTCATGCAAGGGCTCCCACAAAGAAGAAAGGGGCGAGAAGGAGCGAAAGGACAATTGTTCGTCATGCACGGACATTGAAATCACTCTAAAATCGGCTCAAAGTCAAATAAAGACTCTTAGGGGGTGTTGCTCAAAGGTTGCAATTGATCGCAGTTGATAGGTACGCGCCAATCAAAATCATTGTTTCATGCGCGTCTTGTTAAATGCGCACACCACGCACGAATGAAAATGCGCGTTACAAATTGCAAAGTTGCAGTTGATTTGCAGTTGATTTTGAGCAACACCCCGTAAGTGATACCATTAATGACCATATCAACTCTACAAAGGGCTCTGAACCAGCCAACAGTAACAAGACAACGAGCGGTGATGAATCTGACTCTGATCTAATAGAAGATGATCATCCTCCAGACACAAAACAGCCTTCTGTTGACGACCAACTCAGGGATTATAGAGTCAAACATCAACGCCACCGAGCTTCATCAAACCCTTATTCATCCATGCAAGCCGACCTACTGATAACACTGGTCAACAAAATTTAACTTTTTGAAAGTTGTCTGCGTTTTTTGAGCTGATTTAGGGTGACTCTAATGCACTGAATCCAAAAATCACATTGGTTTTGTTCAATCAGGTCAAGTTTTCGAGCTATCCCTACATGTTGTTTTTTTTCCTTCAAATCTTATTGTGACATCTCAAGAGGTAAGTTTGCCCCTCATTCCTGGGGAAATGCTGTGATTTAGAATAGCTGTGCTGGAATCCACTTTAAATACCTGCAAAGATCATGTTTCAGTGCTTATAGCACATAACAGGGAATTGGAGTGCATGATCACTTGAATTGAAATTCCTGCATTGGTTCACATTATCTACATGTAAGTAATTCCCAAATTTACAAGTTACCAGTAGTTGCCATTGATTATCATGTGTTTTTATGTGTTTTTTTTTTTTAAACCTAGAAGAGGAACTCCCTTCACAGTCGATCATTCCAATAATACACCCAGTAGGCATGATGCATCTGAGTAAGTAAACTTCATGATAGCAAAAATTGTAATGCCCGTAATGCCAAAAATTTGATGTCAGTTGTGCTACTTATTCTCTCTAATTTCTATTTTGGTCTTAAATTTTCACAGAATTTCTTTCTAACTTGCTGATTCAATATGTTGTCTACATTGTGTTATTATGCATTAAATGGTGCATTGGAGCATTATGAGGTGAAACAGAGCCAATAAAAGAAATTGAATTCCATGCATAATTTGCATTATTAATTCTTTAAAAATATAAACTAAGAACTTGTTTAAAAAATTAGCTATACAATCTTCTCATTGACACTCTCCTCGAAGCCCTTGCAAATTTTGTAGCGATCGCACAATCCGTGGCTGAGAACTAAAGGGGGCAAATAGACTCCCTCCCATCCATATAAACTTGGTCTGGAATGGCCCAGTTAGAACATGGTGCCATAGGTTTTCAAATGTAAATCTTATTGTGACATCTCAAGAGGCAAGTTTGCCCCTCATTCCTGGGGAAATGCTGTGATTTAGAATAGCTGTGCTGGAATCCACTTTAAATACCTGCAAAGATCATGTTTCAGTGCTTATAGCACATAACAGGGAATTGGAGTGCATGATCACTTGAATTGAAATTCCTGCATTGATCCACATATTATCTACATCTCTCTGATAAATCTTTTGGAGGAGCAGCGAAGTGAGGAGGGTAAAAATCAAGATGAAGATTCAAGTGATGAAGGAATGAATATCACACTTGGGGGAGAAATTCAGCGAATTGTCAGGACAATAGATGACAGTAAGAAAAATATGATAAGCGTCTTTAGAGGAAACGCTCTTGCAGGAGCATTGATGGCCTTGAAAAGGCCAACTTTTGACCCATACCGACAACTAGATAGTGTTTTTGGCTCCGGTGGAGAAGAGAAGGAAGGTATGGTGGATTTTGGGGGTCCTCGTAAAGAATTCTTTAGATTGGTAATGAGGAAGATGCTGTCGCAACCACTGTTTGTAGGGCCTGCAAATGAGCTCCAGCTTGCTCTCAACCAACAAGGTTTGGAAAACTTCACATACAAGCATATCGGGACTATAATCGCGCTACCCATTGTACATGGGGGACCGGGCCCACGATGCTTCAGCCCGTCTACATATGAGAGATTAGTTACCGGCAAGACTGTTGGTGAAAAGCTTTCAATCGAATCCATTGCATGATGCCCAAAGTCGAAGAGCATATAGCTATATATACACCCTCCTCTTTTAATTTAAACCCTTAGAGGACACGTCGCTCTAATTTGCGTTTAATTGTGACTTTTGTGACTTTTTTTAGCTAAATAGATCTTGTGTGAAATTGGAGCTTTAAAATCTGGTTTGGATATTATGACTGGTTTGGATTTCATGACATTTCGTCCACACTCATGGTAACTATTTTGATTCTTTTCATATCATGTTACTTTTCTCTACGAAACTAAAATTAGCTCCATTGAGATGAAACGGAAAGACCTCCCGCTTTGAACAAGTCTAGAGGAACCCCCGGCAGTGATAATTTCAACTTTAATTTTTTTTTAGAGAAACCATAAGTTGTGAATCAAGACAATGTCAAACCAGAAAAAAATAGATAAATAAAAAATTGATCAATCGATACAGTGGAAACGGCCGAGAACGCTGCCGACTCGGGTCCACATTTCAACCACATGCTTTAAATGGCTCTTTGAAGTCTGACAAGGGAGAAAAGGAATAAGAAGGGAATGATAACATAGCTGACAAGTTGTCTCGGGGGATAAAGGTAGAGGAGCTGTCTGAAGAGAGGAGTAGCGGGCCTGATTTTCTGTACAAAGATGGAAGTGTATTGCCAAAACAGGTCATTGTCAGACAGGTCAGTCGGACAAGAATAGAGAAATGAAAATGTCCAAATGAGTATTCAATGTGTCAGTACAACCAACAGAAGTATTCAACTTGGAGGAAGTTGTTTAGAGTAACCACATATGTGCTTAAAGCAACATGTCATCTGCCGAAGGCTCTGAGTCGACTGAGTCGCATAGTATTCACAGAATTAAGCCTTGCATTAATTTAGATAAGTCTCTTAAATGAATCAGTCGATTGCAATTTCTTACAAAAATATGTTTGTCAATGCAGCAAATTAAGACTGAAATGGAACGTCTTTTCCACAGTGATTTTTACTTTTAGTACAGTCCCGTATATTGAATTCTCTGTGTGGAAATTTCATTATAAAATTACAGTAGCATGTTAATTGTAACTCGTGGCTTGTGACTACATAAGAAGTATAACTTTAATTGATTTAGCTTTATAACATTAAACTCTAATAAGCATGCCATAGACTGTAACCTGATCCAAATGGACCACACACATACTTAGATTATTATCACATAAGCCGTGGAAGCCACTTGAGATATTACTTGGTTGTGTTCTGCATGGAATGATCATGTCAGAATTAGATTGTGTGTCATGGATATGAGGTATATGCCATCACATAATTACATTTTCTGGTTATTAAAGTTTGATCAGTGTGGTTAAATGCAATACCAGTAGTCGGGTCATGGTATTTTAACCTGGATATGATCTGTGTTGCTGTTTAAACTAAATTTAATTAGTGATGTGAGTAACTAGTCCAAGTCCCCAGGTGAAGCATAATTGGTTTTCAGAGTGATTTGATATAGATCTACATTGTAACCAATATGTGTAGCAAATCTTGATATTACATGTATGTACTATGTTCATGTATTAACACTAGAATTTTTATCAAAGTAAGAAATTTGTATCGCATGTATTGATTTTTCCTGAGCTGAAACAGATGCTGTTGACCTTCTAGTAAGATGGAAAAAAGATGGTACAATGCACATTGTGGATCCAGGAGATCTGTGGTACTCCAAAAGGAAACCATTGAGGAAAGGAACTTCCGTCAAAATGAGAGATGAGCGCGGCAGGTGGTGGGCCGGGAAAGTACAAGAGGTGATAAATCGTGACACTCCAGGTATAGCAACCCCTACTCCATTGTTTTTCTCATGGCACAGTGTAAAAATATAATGTGGACATGTCTTTTTTGCTTCAGAATTTATTTTTTTTGTGTGTGTTACTAAAAATGCAAACTGATATCTGAATATTGATTTAAAAATTGCTCTGTAAACTTGAATGCAATATCACAACTGACAAAAAAAGGCAAATAATGCACTAATCCCTCCGCATTAAAAAAAAGTTTTTGTGCTCTGCCTGATGCCATAGATAATGTGTGTATGCGGTGAAAATCAAGATGAAGATTCAAGTGCTGAAGGAATGAATATCACACTTGGGGGAGAAATTCAGCAAATTGCCAGGACAATAGATGATGGTAAGACAAATCTGATAAGCGTCTTTAAAGGACACGCTCTTGCAGGAGCATTGATGGCCTTGAAAAGGCCAACTTTTGACCCATACCGACAACTAGATAGTGTTTTTGGCTCCGGTGGAGAAGAGAAGGAAGGTGCGGTGGATCTTGGGGGTTCTCGTAAAGAATTCTTTAGATTGGTAATGAGGAAGATGCTGTAGCAACCACTGTTTGAAGGGCCTGCAAATGAGCTCCAGCTTGCTCTCAACCAACAAGGTTTGGAAAACTTCACATACAAGCATATCGGGACTCTAATCGCGCTACCCATTGTACATGGGGGACCGGGCCCACGAAGCTTCAGCCCGTCTACATATGAGAGAATAGTGACTGGCAAGGCTGTTGGTGAAAAGCTTTCCATCGAATCCATAGCATGATGCCCAAAGTCGAAGAGTTATATATACACCCTCCTCTTTTAATTTAGCCCATCCGTCGCCAAGGGATCAAATCGGATTAGTCGATGGATCGCCAAGCGTGCTGATCGGCACAATAGTACTTTCCCGAAAATCAATACGATTGCGCCGCGCTCGCGACCGTACAGTGTGAATTTCCGACCTGTGTCAATTCATTACGGCCTTAGCTTTGACATGAGCGTGTGGGAATGATAGCATTACATAGCAATTTTGGCGATATTTACTGTTTTTTAGTTGCTAATTTATCAACTTATCACCATGAAGAGGAATAGGAGGCCACAGATCTTCTCAGCAGCTGAGGCCATGGAGCATGATGAACGAGCTAGAGAGAGAGTGCTGGGCAAAACCATCAGATAGTTGCTCCGAATTCGAAGAAAAGTGAATTATTACTTTCTTGTAACCTATGCAGTTGAGTGATAAAGTAAGAACGGTGGGGAAATAGAATTTCTTTGTATTATAGTGGGGTTTAGAGAAGCAATTCACTTATGATTAGCGACGATGACGCTTAGTAAAACAACAGTTTATTAAGCAAATAATATTTGGTCTTGAGAGGAATAATCAAATTACAGTATGAGGGACAGATACCATGTTTCTATAGCGAAAACCATAAGTTGCAAGTCATGACAATGTCAAACCAGAAAAAAAAATCAATAAAATCGATACAGTGGAAGCGGCCGAGAACGCTGCCGACTCGGGTCCACATTTCAACCACATGCTTTAAATGGCTCTTTGAAGTCTGACAAGGGAGAAAAGGAATAAGAGGGAAAAGATAACATAGCTGACAAGTTGTCTCGGGGGATAAAGGTAGAGGAGCTGTCTGAAGAGAGGAGAAGAGGGCCTGATTTTCTGTATAAAGATGGAAGTGAATTGCCAAAACAGGTCGTTGTCAGACAGGTCAGTCGGACAAGAATAGAGAAATGAAAATGTCCAAATGAGTATTCAATGTGTCAGTACAAACAGAGGTGATAGACACACAGAAGTATTCAACTTGGAGGAAGTTGTTAAGAGTAACCACATATGTGCTTAAAGCTGTGAAGGTGTTAAAATCCAAAATCAAGAAAGTAGATGAGATCAGATCAGAAAGCATAACTGCAGTTGAGTTAGTCAAAGCTAAAAAGTTCTGGGTTAAAAAAGCCCAGCAGACACTAAAGCCAAAGGTAGAAAAGGGTGAATTAAAATCATTGTCTCCATTTTTAGATGAAGGAATCATTAAAGTAGGAGGTAGATTGAAAAGTCTTGACACATCATATGAATCTAAACACCCTGCGTTACTTCAATTCAAATACGGTAAGATGTTTCAATGTTAATCTTCATGATTTATTGCATCTACTCCTGATTCATGCCTACTTGACCATAGTGAAAAAAAGAGGCTTCGTCAAGGATATTCATTTTCACACCCTTCCTTCCCGTCTTTCTTGGAAATTACCGAGAGAAAAAGCTTCCTCAAAGATAGTCATATTCCCATCCTTCCTACCCGTCTTTCTTGGAAATTCCTCACTTTCAACAATCGCCAATGTGGATGAATGGTTATACACCAGTGTAAGTTTGCTTTATCCTAATTTTTTCATCTTTGTTTTCTCTGCAATGGCTGCTGACTGAGCGACATTGCATTTTAAGACCTCTCCCGAGATACATTAAAATCACCCTAGATATTTTGTTTCAACCTGAGATACAAATTGGAATACTGTTTGGATACATTTGTCGGTTTTTAACCAGATACATTGCATCATTATGGCCAATAATCATAAGAAAGGACAGAAGAAGATGACATATGAGAACAGTGGGAGTTTCTCCATCCTTAACGATGAGGTGAAGGATGAGGCAGTCATCCCTACCGGCCCAGAAAGCCAGACAGGTGCCGCCAAGGAGATTGTCGACTCTGGCCCTCTTTCATTTCATCAACTCACCATGCAGCTTAAAGCTGCATCAGCCCACTTTGAGGCAACCATGAAAGAGGCTATCAATTCTGTTCTTTGAAGGATGTACAGAAAACGCTGGACTTTGAAGGTCAGAGAATAACGAAGCTGGAAAGAAAAAACGCTGATTTGGGGAAACGATTGGAAAAAATTGGAGAAAAAGAACCAAGAGCTTGAGAAAAGGGTGATAAGTAAAGACTTGGAGGCAAACCGAGCTGAGAGACTAGCTAAGAGAAACAACTTTCGAATCGTGGGATTAGCAGAGGCTGAACACAGGGGTAAAGAGCATGCAACTAATGAGAACTGTATGCAAATCATTGAAAATATCTTGAAAACTAAGTTCAAGTTTGATACAAAGGTGGAGACCGCATACCGTGCTGGAAAGAAAGGGGAAAGGCCAAGACATGTAATTGTGACAGTCTATTCACACCAGGGCAAAGTTAAAATTATGAAGGAAGCCTGTTTGGTACTGAAGGAGGAGGAATACTACTTCATAGATGACTTGACAAGGCGTGATCTAGAGGAGAAGAGAAAATATAAGGATGTACAGGAGCTGATCGCCAAAAAAGTAAAACTCCGCTTCATTGCAGGGCCATTGGAGAGGGAATGGAGGAGCACCATGCTTCTCGGCGAAGTACAACTTTAAATATTTTCAGGGACAGCAGGCATGCCACCTTGAAGCCATGAAGCCTCTTCTTCAAAGTGTAGGAAAGCTTCCGAAGAGCAGCCAGGTATCAATCACCACCTTCCTGAAGTCATCCCTACGAGAGGATATAATCTCATTTCTAAATGAAGTACTGGCCTAGTACCTTGAAGCCATGAAGCCTCTTCTTCAAAGTGTAGGAAAGCTTCCGAAGAGCAGCCAGGTATCATTCACCACCTTCCTGAAGTCATCCCTACGAGAGGATATAATCTCATTTCTAAATGAAGTACTGGCCTACTACCTTGAAGCCATGAAGCCTCTTCTAAAAAGTGCAGGAAAGCTTCCGAAGAGCAGCCAGGTATCGATCACCTAAGTCCTCCCTTTGTCCATCGCTGTCCTTTTACCAAGCTCTCATTGATGGTCACTCCTGCTGCCTGGACAAAGTTACATCATGGCTGGTGGGAGCGACTAAAGTCAACAGAACTGAGGGTGTTCGCAAGCATGTAGATGGGATGCAGATACTGGGGCTGGTGTGTGTCTTCAGTAGGCTGTTAAAGATACCTGTCCTGCAAGCAGCACTGACACTTCAAGCAGTTCCAGGCAGACTTACCAAGCACCCAAGTGTCCTTGCTCCCATGAGGAGGGTGAAAATCAAGATGAACATTCAAGTGCGGAAGGAATGAATATCACACTTGGGGGAGAAATTCAGCGAATTGCCAGGACAATAGATGATAGTAAGACAAATCTGATAAGCGTCTTTAAAGGACACGCTCTTGCAGGAGCATTGAGAGCTATGAAAAGGCCAACTTTTGACCCATACCGACAACTAGATGTTGTTTTTGGCTCCGGTGGAGAAGAGAAAGAAGGTGCGGTGGATTTTACTCGGAAATTACTCATTTTCAACAATCGCCAATGTGGAAGAATGGTTATACACCAATGTAAGTTTGCTTTGTCCTAGTATTTCCATATTTTTTTCCCTCTGTAATGGCTGCTGACTGAGTGACATCGCATTTTAAGACCTCTTCAGAGATACGTTAAAATCACCCTAGATATTTGCTTTCAACTCGAGATACAAACTGGAATACTGTTTGGATGCATTTCTTGCCAGTTTTGAACTGGATACATTGCATCATTATGGCCAATAATCATAAGAAAGGACATAAGAAGATGACATATGAGAACAGTGGGAGTTTCTCCATCCTTAACGATGAGGTGAAGGATGAGGCAGTCATCCCTACCGGCCCAGAAAGCCAGACAGGTGCCGCCAAGGAGATTGTCGACTCTGGCCCTCTTTCATTTCATCAACTCACAATGCAGCTTAAAGCTGCATCAGCCCACTTTGAGGCAACCATGAAAGAGGCTATCAATTCTGTTCTTTGAAGGATGTACAGAAAACGCTGGACTTTGAAGGTCAGAGAATAACGGAGCTGGAAAGAAAAAACGCTGATTTGGGGAAACGGTTGGAAAACAGTGGAGAAAAAAAACCAAGAGCTTGAGAAAAGGGTGATAAGTAAAGACTTGGAGGCAAACCGAGCTGAGAAACTAGCTAAGAGAAACAACTTTCGAATCGTGGGATTAGCAGAGGCTGAACACAAGGATAAAGAGCCTGCAACTAATGAAAACTGTATGCAAATCATTGAAAATATCTTGAAAACTAAGTTCAAGTTTGATACAAAGGTGGAGACCGCATACCGTGCTGGAAAGAAAGGGGAAAGGCCAAGACATGTAATTGTGACAGTCCATTCACACCAGGACAAGGTTAAAATTATGAAGGAAGCCCGTTTGGTATAAAGGAGGAGGAATACTACTTCATACATGAATTGACAAGGCGTGATCCAGAGGAAAAGAAAAAATATACGAAGGATGTACAGGAGCTGTTCGCCAAAGGAAGAAAACTCTGCTTCTTTGCAGGGCATTGGAGAGGGAGTGGAGGAGCATCATACTTTCAGGCAAAGCGCAACTTCAAATATTTTCAGTGACAGCTGGAATATAATGCCTACTCTTTGTTGGACAATGGAACATTTTGACTTTGGGGAATAATGCAGGAGTAATATATGACTTTAAGGAGAAAAAGTGGAGGTTTAACTTTCTTTACTATGAACCGGATTTAATACATGCAAAGTTAATTCCATATTCATACATATGTATCATCCATCAGACTAATCATGGCATTCCTAGAAAACTACTACACAATGAAAAATCATTCTGCTCCGAATTCATTGCAGACAAATCACGAAAGGATATGATGTCATTTCTCCTTGATGTACTGGCCTATCACCTTGAAGCCATGAAGCCTCTTCTCCAAAGTGCAGGAAAGCTTCCGAAGAGCAGCCAGGTATCAATCACCACCTTCCTGAAGTCATCCCTACGAGAGGATATAATCTCATTTCTAAATGAAGTACTGGCCTAGTACCTTGAAGCCATGAAGCCTCTTCTTCAAAGTGCAGGAANAAGTCATCCCTACGAGAGGATATAATCTCATTTCTCCTTGATGTACTGGCCTATCACCTTGAAGCCATGAAGCCTGTTCTCCAAAGTGCAGAAAAGGTTCCGAAGAGCAGCCAGGTATCAATCACCACCTTCCTGAAGTCATCCCTACGAGAGGATATAATCTCATTTCTCCTTGATGTACTGGCCTATCACCTTGAAGCCATGAAGCCTGTTCTCCAAAGTGCAGAAAAGGTTCCGAAGAGCAGCCAGGTATCAATCACCACCTTCCTGAAGTCATCCCTACGAGAGGATATAATCTCATTTCTCCTTGATGTACTGGCCTATCACCTTGAAGCCATGAAGCCTGTTCTCCAAAGTGCAGAAAAGGTTCCGAAGAGCAGCCAGGTATCAATCACCACCTTCCTGAAGTCATCCCTACGAGAGGATATAATCTCATTTCTCCTTGATGTACTGGCCTATCACCTTGAAGCCATGAAGCCTGTTCTCCAAAGTGCAGAAAAGGTTCCGAAGAGCAGCCAGGTATCAATCACCACCTTTCTGAAGTCATCCAATCTCTGTCCCTTTACCAAGCTCTCATTGATGGACACTCCTGCTGCCTGGACAAAGTAACATCATGGCTGGTGGGAGCGACTAAAGTCAATGGAACTGAGGGTGTTGGCAAGCATGTAGATGCGATGCAGATACTGGGGCTGGTGTGTGTCGTCAGTAAACTATACCAGTCCAGCAAGCAGCACTGACCCTTCAAGCAGTTCTAGGCAGAATTACCAACCAACCAAGTGTCCTTGCTCATATTCATAGCAAAATACCATGCACTGTGAACGGCGTAAGACTCTCTCCTGAAGACCTGGATCACTAAAAGATGACAATGAGCTCCATGATCAAGTAAGAACACACAGGCCATCCAAAAATTGTCTTCGTATGCTCTTCATAACAGGAACAAAATGACACCAAATTCAAGAGTATATCCTTAATATTGTTACGAAGATGTAAACAATCTTCTACGACAAAATATGAACAAGTGGAACAAATCCAACTTTTTGCAGCAAAACACATGGCCAGACAAATTTATATTGTTTTTATGCCATTATGCCAGCATGGAAAGCGTGAAAATTAAGATAAATCAATAGAAAACAAGGAAAGAGCAAAAAAATGCGCGGAAATGAAAATTAAAAAAAAACCCCATAAATTTGCGAAAACGCAGAAGTTTTACATGCCTATTATTTAATGAAATAATCAACATTTTCACTTTTGGAGGACTTATCGACGTCTAAATGGCTGTTGATGCCAGTTTGGCGGACCAAGTCATTGGCTATTGATAGTTGGCAATGTTAGATCCCAGGAGATTGCCATCCTCGACTCTGTCCCGAATGCAGCCAGGAGAGAGTGGTGTAAGGAGATTAAGAAAATATAGAAAAATAATGAGAAAACACAATAAGAACATGGAAAGCGCGAAAATGAAGATAACTCAATAGGAATCGAGGTAAGAGCAAAAAAAAACACGGAAATTTGCGGAAACGCGGAAGTTTCACATGCCTATTATTTAATGAAATATCAATATATTAACTTTAGGAGGACTTATCAACGTTCAAATGGCTGTTGATGCCAGTTTGGCGGACCAAGTCATTGGCTATTGATAGTTGGCAATGTTCGATCCCAGGAGATTGCTGTCCTCGACTCTGTCCCGAATGCAGCCAGGAGAGAGTGGTGTATGGAGGTCTGGACGTAAGTCAGTGGAGGAAAATAACTAGCGACAAATAAACTTTAAAAAAATGAATAAAATTTCCATTAGTGTAGGAGCACCGACTAAGACACCCAAAATTTATCATCAATGAAACAGATTTAACATCTTTATCATAGTATCACAGTAATGTCAACAGAGCACAACAGCACAGTTGCTATGGAAACTAATGATTAGTTCAGAACAACAAATGGACAAACAGGGCACAATGCAGGAATGTTTCAACAACCAAAGTTAATACATCTGTCAAAATTTGTATTCCATCAATACATGACTTCCCCTCCAAACAACTTTTTAGATTCATTAATACATTCACTCCATTAATCCACTTGCTACTCAAGTCTATTCAAACTCAAACCTCCTTCTACATTCGCCTCACTATAGGTACTACGCCTCATGAATATTCATTACGACTAAAGGCTGACCTCGATTGAAGAATCACGTCCGTGCGCGCAGCCTATGAATGTAGCCTCATAAGTGCCTACCATAGTCTGCTGGTAATTCATTTGCTTTTACGAGGACCAGGATTATTGCCCAGCTTACGACTGACTAACGATCTGATTTTTTAAGAAGGTGTAATCGTATCTTTCAGAAGTATTTGAACATATAAGAAATATTTTAATGGGATTCTGCAAACTCAGATTAAAACAAAATATAGTAAATTTCAACAAATTTCATCATGCACTTGCTGTTTGTGTAATGGACATGAGAAAGCCGTGAAAATACCCAGAACTAGATTAACCGTCTGCAAGTGGTCTATTCACTAACAAGAGGTCCAAGATTAACAGTCACCTCGTGTTCTAGCCAGATCACAGAGGGAGAGCTTTAATCGTCTTGTGAGGGTGAACAACTGGAGACACCTCATTGGTTTGTATTGTACAGAGAAACTATTTGACAAGATAGACAAGAGACTGTGTTCTATTCACTGTCAAGAGGTCCAAGATTAATGGTCATCTCGTGTTCTAGCTAGATTGCAAAGGGAGAGCTTAAGTCATCCTCTGAGTTTGAACAACTAGAGTAACCTCATTGGTTTGTATTGTACAGAGAAGCTATTTTGACGAGATAGACAAGAAAAAACTGTGTTCTATTCACTGACAAGAGGTCCTAGATTAACGGTCACCTCGTGTTCTAGCCAGATTGCAGAGGGAGAGCTTGACTCGTCCTGTGAGCTGTTCAGAGCTGGGGCTGTATTCTTGTACTTGTATTTCAGCGTGAAAACAACCTGCAAAATGACAGTAAACAAAAACATTAAAAAGCAGGAAAACAACATACATCTGATATTGTGTACTAGGTTCATGTAAATGCAAATTATTTTTTGAACAAATACTTCTACAGCATAGCCTTATATTTGTCTAAATCAGAAATATATCTCTGGTAATTTGGGACTGAGTTCCATAGAACCGAGGCTGCATGTATAAAAAAGCAAACATGTTTGAATAAATAAAAATAAATAAGAAGTCTCTTTATTTGGAGTGCATATTCGTCATCTAAAATAAGAGAGGCAAATGATTAAGTAGAAAACTTACCACAACATCACCAAGTTTCCTCTGTGGTGTCACCTTGAATAATACCCCAAGCTTGTGGGCTTTACGAAACTGCACATATCTATGGAGGAAACAAAAGACAAATGAAAATGGGAACTATTGATGAAATGTGTTCCTATGTACAGAGAAGCCAACTTACAGACCTCCAAACCCATATGATGGAAAAAGAGGAATGATTTGCTGAAAAAGAGGAAAGAAAGTATACTTCCCATAAGGACTGTGTAGTAGAATTGTCAAGGAAAAAAAGGAAAAATCTTTTGCAATGGCCTTGAAACTCTCTCAAAATGGTAAAAAAAAATCATATTTTTCCCTCAAAATTCTGAACGGTTGGGAGGTCTGCAACCGTTACAGAATAAGCCAGAGCATACCAAAAATCAGAATCCTAACATTTCCAGTTATTTTGGGGTTCATAGGGGATACAAGAAAAACACTGTTACATAATGCATCTGACTCCTAGGAAAAAGAAAATTCTGTCCATTGGAATAAAGCTTTGTGATTCTGACACAAAAAGTTGTCAATTTTTTCTTGTTTTTTTTACTGTGATGTACAAAGGCATTCCAGAAAAGCTACAAATGCCAATGCATTTTCCTTTCTTCATTAATAAGAATAACAATAATATATATATATATATATATATATATATGGCACATAATAGTTTGGAAAACTTTTCTATGCGCTTTACAAAACATCAATGCTATCCATTAACATTAATGGTGTCCTTTAACAAAAGGATGTCTTAGGAGATGGGTGGATCTGTAATTTGGTGTCATTGTGTAACTACAGGAAACCAAAGATGTGGATAATTATAACATACTGAGTGTTATCGTTGTAGGTATCCTGATGGATATCAGCCGTATTGTCGTCAAACTCAGCAGTTGGATCCTTAGGTCCTAGCACTAACTCATCCTCTGGTGGAACAACCTAGTAAGATAAAACAAACAAAAATAAATGATAACAAGAAGGACAGAAATATTTTTCAAAAAAATACAGTTACTATATATTGAAATAACAATATAACGAAGAAAACACAACAAAATGGTTATGTTTTCTTTGGACTATTTGTATCTAAATTCATCTTGTCTTTTTTTTCTTGGAAGTACTATGATAAGGTTATAAAAAGTCAGACTATACTTAAGGCAATGGCTAAGATTGTCGAGAATAGAAATAAAATTTAGCTCATTCAGTAGGTGCAATGTTCATTCTTCTAAACATTTGACCAAGCACAAACACTAAAAACAAACATACTGACGGACAACACAGACAGCCATTAGATTGATAGAGTGACAGACAGACAAAGAAACAGACCTGTGCAGTTGCGTGAGTATCCTCTTCTTCCTTCGGGTTGGTGCCTTCAAATCTAACAGCCATCCTTTTCTCATGTGGGTTGGTAACCATCAATGTAACGATACTCTCCTTCCCGAAGTGGAGGTTGGGTACAAGGAAGATACGAACATCCGGTAGGTGTTGTCTAGAAAGAAAAACATCAAGGCCCACATTAAAAAAATATCACAATACCTTTAAACAATCTACATTTCTCAAGTAATTTGAATCATGAATTCTGGTAAACTTTGCCTACAGTGTATATGAAAATGGAAAAATATTGCAAGACACCTCAAAAACTTTAAATTCTCTACAATAAAGGCAATGAAGTATTCTTTCAAACATCATCATTGCACAATAAAATCACAATTACACCTTCAAGCCAACTTAAGAGTAGATAAAGGAAAGTTTGGTCAAATCTAAGAAGATTCTCAATGAACTGTATTTTTAATTCTTACCCTAAAAATTACCCCTCAACTTTTTCGTGAATATGTTAATACTTATTTTTGTGATCAGCCTGTTTTGTACACAAATGATCTGGGCAGAAAACATGGAAGCATTGCCGATAACATTTTCAGGGTCATTAAAAGGATTCAGTGAATTCCCTGTTCATTTTTAACACTCTGAACACCGCTTATTTTGGGGGTATATGGGGTACAAAAAGTGCCGTACCGAAACTTTAATTATCCAGAGACAATGGCACAAATAAAACCTGGCATGTGGTACGGCTAACTGCAAATACCGCTCCAGGTGCCTAAGGGGCAGAACTTAGTGTTGCACAGGGGGCTAAATCCAAACTACATTTTTAAAGGGAAGAGGACCTTCTTTCTAATGAATCTGCAAACATCCCTGCAAAAAATGATGAGAACATGCTCATCGAAACGTCGAGAGTGGGTAGGCCCTTTTCAGGACCACTCACATTTCCAAGAAAGATAACTCGTTGTACCGTGAAGCATTATTCTCATCATTCTTCCACGAGTGAAACCTTCAAACAATAAACATCCCTCTCTCGTTAGAAGTGAAGACGTTTTTTTTGGGGGGGGGGGGTTAAATCCCTGTTTATAAGAATCTTACATGGCTACGAGCTGAATCTTGAACTTGATAGACGATGGGTTGAACTCTGGCTTGCTCAGATTATGCTCACATTCCTGGAGACAAGTGAAAAAAAAATTATTACAGCTGACAAATACATTAACGACTGTGTCTAAAAATGTTGTAAGGAATTTAAAAAATCTCAAATCACGCTCTCTAACCAATCTTTTTTATATCAAATGGGATGAAAATCAAACAAAGAATGCAAAATAAGAAAACCAGAGATATACTTTCACAATGTTATTTAACATTGACATTTAAAATTACTGTGACAAAAATTAAAATACAGTGTAATTCTACAAAATATGCACTGATGGAATACCCTGTAACAACAGCTGAACCTACCCCTCATCTCTGACGATATAATATAAGCTCAAAGCGATCTACAGATCAAAAACCTATTCTACGGACTATTCACCAAACTCTATGAACGTTGAACGAGGAGGCTTTTGTGACAAGGGCACATCTGCTCAAAATGACCTACAGATTGAGGTCCAATTATAAAGACTTTTCAAACTGTGATCATTTGATAAAGTATAAGCTTGTGTCGAGAGTCGTCTGCTAAAAGTGACCTTGATAATAAAGTTGTATGAAAATGACACATCAAACTCACCCTGCACCTCTGTGATCGTTTGATGAGAAGATGCTTGTGTCTTGGGTACATCTGTTCTACCGCCATACAGGAATGATCAGGATGCTGTAAGCGTTGACGAATTGTACAAACTACAAAGAAGAAGTCGTTAAGATGATCCATTTAGTTTCCTTATATTGAATAAAACTTCTTAAATTCTTCTGCACAATATGTTTAGCGGTAACAAGCTTATTCAAGTGAATTTTCACAAGTTATTTTGCCTTGTGACCTTTGACCTTTGACCCCCTGAACAAAAAATCTTATCATTTCATCCTCCCGTGCTTATACAATATTGAGCTACGTTTGGAAGAGATTGGTTCACTTATTCTGAAGTTATCACGGTAACAAGCTTTTTCGGGTGAACTTTAACAATTTTTTTTGCCATATGACCTTTGACCCTTTGAATCCAAAATCTATTCACTTCATCCTCACATGCTTATACATACTTGAGCCGGACGCACGGATGGACGGACAACTCGGAAACGTAATGCCTCCAGCACCACCTTATGATGGCGGAGGCATAAAAAAAATGGATTAAATGAAAGAACAATGGATGATGACATTAAAAATACCTACTTTTCTCCAGGACGACCGGCTGTGTAAGGATCTTGTTGGGAAGAGCATCAACCTCTTCGGAAGCCTCGGCTGGTTCTACAGGAATGATTGTCGATTGCTCGTCCTTTAGTCTAGAAACGAGAACAGTGATGTAAACAACATAAATAGGGGATAGTCTAAACTAAGGAATAATCACTGCTTATCTTTTCCCCTCTACTCCAAACAAGAACAATGATGTAAATAATGGATAATGGTCAACTGGAATGATCAAAGCCTGCCTGCATTTCAGTCTAGACAACAACCGAGTCAAAACTTTTATCAATAGAGAATTGTCCGAAGAAATTGTAATGTCTTGCACATTTTCAGACCAACCAAACAATCAAGAACAGCATCATATATGAAATCTCTCATGCAAATCCTACCAAAAAAAAAAAAGACATTAGAGCACTGCCCAGTCTCCTTGCGACAGATATTTCTCCTGAAGCCTGAAATATGATCATCACTTTCTACCCCAATCTCATCTAACCAATCCTGGATTCGCCTATGTTACTACTCAAGCACCAATCAAATGAATGCACTATATTGCATATGTCCTTTTCCAAATTCCTGGTGACAGACATAATTCCTTGAGCCTGAGGAATGATAATCTACTTCCGAATCCCTCCTCCACCACCATGAATCTGCCCATGTTACTACTCATGTGAATCCTGTGAAAGATTACATCATTGCACTGCTCCGTCTACTCCAAGCTTCTTGCCAAAGTTATTTCTCCAGGAGTGCCACACCCCTTCCCCCCACTTTCAGACCAATCATGGTTACACCCGTATTAATACTTACGCCAATCCCGTGAAAGATGACATCATGGCGCTACTCCGTCTCCTCCCCGCTCCTGGAGACAGATATTTCTCCTGGAGCCTGAAGTAGGCTCGTCTCCTGGTAAACTTCTTGTGTTCCCTCTCCATCTTCTCCTGTTTGGCAAGCTGGTGGTAGTAATCTGACAGCTCCGTTATCTGGAGAGAGAAAGAGATGGAGATATCGTGTCTTTTTAAACCATTTATCAAGCATACTGATAATAATAATAGATGCAATTCATATAGCGCACGTATCCACTCTGCCGAGTGCTGAAGGTGCTTTGCGTTAGGGCTGGCTTTAGCCTGGCATACACCAGCGCACTTGGCATTTCAAGGAATAAATATTCCTACACATGTACCAGGTACCCATTCACCTCACCTGGGTTGAGTGCAGCATATTGTGGATGAATTTCTTGCTGAAGAATATTAATGCCATAGGTGGGATTCGAAGCTACGACCCTCTGGTTGGAAGGCGAGAGTCATGACCACTACACCACTAAAATTTCATCTCATCCTACTTAAAAAATTATTCAAATGTTGCATTTCTGTTGCATCATTCAAAACAAATTATCTAAATACATATTTCTTTTTGTTGTAACAAACGTCATAATTAATTTTGAAGATGATAAAGAGAAGTGCACAGAGCAGTCACTATTATCTATCTATCACTATTACATGAAGCACATGTGTTTGAATCAAGTTTGTTAATTCTGTTATTAACAATAAAAATTGTATAACAAAAATTGATAACTCTTCTTACCCTCCTCGCACCTGCATTCTCAGGTTCCAACCAAGGTCCACTGGCTGCAAAGAAGGAAGATAAATCATTTAATATTTATCAAAAATAAATAAATATCGCATAATTACTCTCTACATTGGAAATTCTTAAATTGACAGTCTACAATTGAAGCTCCAGGTTAAATTTATGGTGAATTAGATTTTTTTCAAGCTTTTCAAATTGTTCAAATTCTAAAATCATAAATGGCCAGGGACTAAAATCGCAGTATATTCGGTAGAAAGGAACAATCACTGATCGAGTAGCTTTGTTTTGTAGTGTAAATGCTTTTATAGTGAGGGTTTTGGGTTTGAATAAAAAAGAACAATTGTTCATCTCTTGTTTGGTGGCATTTTACACTGGTTTCAACTTTTAGAAATACAAGTCCAAAGAAATTTTGGCTCACTTGGTTTGAAAAAAACACACGACAACACAGAAAACTAGAGGACGGACTATGCTTACACCTCGGACAGTAAAACTCTAAACTCTGAATTCATAAGAGGTTTAAACCTCAATGAATATTTTGCTCTATATCTTACCAGAATCTTTGTCAGGCATGCCAGCGTCCCTGGAACTCCATCGACAGAGTCCACAGGCCAGATAGTAGGCTTTCTTGGTGACCATCTTAGTCGGGTCCCTTGGGTCTGGTACAGCTACACTGGTGGCCCTATGAGATAGGGTATGCTGACAGCTTGGACAGTCCAGGCAGTTCCCGCATCGGTTCTTCTTAGCCTTCGCCTCGGCTGACGGCATGTTCTCCAGACAGTTGGGACAGTAGTGGGAGTCGACCTAGGAAAACAATGGATAATTGTATACATGTACATAAGACATTTAACTAAGTTGAGAAACACAGCAATAATTTTTAGCACAACTTTCATCTACATTACGGCATTGACAAAATGTGTGTATATTCACCCCCAATGCAAGGGCTTTAAATGCTTTTACTGCGCATAATGCATTAATGTGCACATTGTACAGAGCAACAAATAATTTGCATAATCATAAAGTGCCTTTAAAACAACAACTATAGTATAGACCTCGATGCTAATGCACTTTCGTATCCAGCTGGGAGTATGGAGATGCCTCGTTCTTTAAACATCCCTTCGTGTGTACACTGGCATAACCGGCGGCAGTGCCCCTGGATGTGAAAGTGTATTTGGGCCTAGAATAGCTAATAGATTTTGGCTCTATACAAGATTACGAAATGGTGGCATGTTTACAGTGTTTTATGGACATAAGTGGCCATATCGTGCTATCTGTCACCACCATCCTTTCGAGTTGCTGTCTCAGTGTCGGTGGAGAATGTGCGTAGATTTTGTGTACAAGTCAATGGGAGGGGCGGCGGGCTATTTGTCGTCAGCAATGACAAAACAGGCGGCAGTGAATGGAGAGGCGACAGCTAAGTAAGATAAATGCCATATATTATAAGTTTGTGTGTGAAAAAAAGAAAGGAACAATTGCAGAATACCCCACCATTTTGAGAACGAGGCATATACTTATGGAGTCTACTTAGTAATACACTTAACTGTGTGTTGGGCTATTCTGCAATTAAGCCAAAACTTTCAAAAGCAACGCCAAGATTTCCTGGCCAATAGACATTTCAATACCTATTAGGCCGGTATCCAGTCAAATCATCCCCACGCCAAATCGTCCCTGGTTGGCTAACCAGGGGACGTTTTGGTTTCGCCACCCGGGGACGATTTGGTAGTACACAGGGACAATATGGCGTGGGGGACGATTTGACTGGTAAGCCCTAGCCTAGCTAGGCCTAGGCTACCCCAGTCATGCCAGTAGCGGCAAACCCGGAGAATAGCGAACAGATTGCGTGTGCGCGTCATGTACAAATTGCAAACATCGGCGGCATAAGTCCAAAATACACACAGTTAACCATCCAAAAAACAAGTTCAAAAGCGACTTCTAATTTCTATATTACATTTTATAAACAGAAGAATAGTTTTAAATGTTACTTTCTTTCCCCTCCTTCAATATTTCAAGAAATCTTTTGAAAATCGATTTGGGTGTTAAAAAGTGTAAACTTGAGCCAACTTTACCAAATGTTTGCTGGTCGAATCTGGTGCAAAAATCATCGCCGACGCACTACCGCACGTGGACGCTTCCATATGATTGTACACAAATTGAATACCGTACCGGTACCGTATGGGGCGCCAAGTGTCCGCTATGGTTTTCCGTTACAAAATCAATGCTTTTGTAACGAAATCAATCAGCATAAAGATTTAGTTACAAAATCAATTGACAGTTTTAATTTTGTCACAAAATCAATTGACAGTATTAATTTTGTTACAAAATCATTCGACTTAAATTATTTTGTTACAAAATCAGTCGACTTAAATGATTTTGTTACAAAATCGTCCAACAGCGTTGATTTTGTTACAAAATCACTAGCTAAAATGATTTTGTTACAAAATTATTACTATTGATTGATT